>CAUYSK010014160.1:0-41857 GCA_963575035.1 Avahi laniger | reverse complement strand
CATTGAATCTGTAGATCACTTTGGGTAGCATAGACATTTTAACAATGTTGATTCTGCCAATCCATGAGCATGGTATGGTTTGCCACCTGTTTACGTCCTCTATTTCCTTCCTCAGTGTTTCATAATTCTCCCTGTAGAGATCTTTCATCTCCTGAACTCTTAAAAAAGGTAATCCAAATTTAAATACCTTCAGGGACCATGCATGTAATGAGGCCAGCATGTGAGCCTATGATAAAGGAAGGTAGGACATGTGGAAAACCCAGAAAATGTAATTCTTGTACCAAAGCCATGGAGTAAAAATAGTTTACGAACTCTGTTTACAGATGGGTAAACTGAGGAAGGAATATTAAGTCATTTATTCAAGTTCACAAAGCTTGTTAGCTTTAGAGCCAGGTTCAATTGAGGCCATCTATTTTGCACAAGAATTTATGCTCTTGATAGTTAGAATTATTATTTGGAAACCCAAATAGCAGGAAATCTGTTAAGGACTGAATGTTGCAGAAAGAAAAAAGAACTCAAATTGCTTAGGCAATCTGGGCCACAGTCAAGGAAATAAGAAAGAAACTTTAATACTGAAGCTCACTCCTTTTCTCAACCAGGAATCTTTTACATCCTTCTTGTTAGATGAAGAGATCATCCCCAAATGAGGCCAGTAGCCAGTGCAGGAGGATCCCCTGGCAGGAGGTCAGGGCTATAGGATGAAGGGTCATGAAGAGTGTGAGAGGTATGTGTAACATGGCAGGGATGCACCAAAAAGGCCAGAGGAACAAATGGAGAGGAGAATTATCCTGTCAAACATCTCCAAGATCCATCAGGGAACTTAGGAAGTATTTCAACAGGAAACGCTTCTATGAAACTATTGAGGCACAGACAAGAAATCATCCACTTAGAGATGATTGTTAAAGCAGGAGAAAGACTAACAATCAAGCAGTTTGACTTCCTGCAATACAGCAGTTTTCTTAAATACTGATTAAGAATGAATCATATGAGTTAATCTCTCCATTTAGAATGACTGAGAACACTACATGTGAGGTCAGAGATCTCTATCTTTGCTAAAAACCAGTTGGTAAGAAAGGCCAGGAGAAATTTTCATTATACTGTTTGGTCCTTTTACAAATTTCATGCTCCTTTTTTTTTTTTTTCCATTTCATGTTCTGAAAGTACCTCCTCCCTGCCATAGACTTTATAGTATCCCTCAAATTTTAAAGAACAGAGGAAGGTGCCTGAACATAGGCCTGGCCTGACTTCTCTCTGGCTCTACAGACTGTGGAGACAAAAGAATGGTGATTCCAAGATCCTATACCTGAGTGACTGGGTCAGCACTGCTGTGAGTAACAGGCCTTTTGTTATCTTCTACAAACCTGCTTTAATGCTGCTTCACAGTCCCAATCCCAAAGGTCAGATAGGAAGCTTAATTAATATGTTTCAATCACCATAAGCACCTTCGACAAAGGTAGTATATTGCAGTAATTCTGAAAAATGTTTTCCACCTCTGTAGATTTCCCCGGGGATGCTTTGATGGACAGACACATAAAATCTTTCTGCCTTTTACTCTTTTATCCACACTGTCTGATGGAACTGATTGCAGACCCAGTCAGCTTGTTATACCTGTCGACCAACTGGAAGAAGGGGAAGAAAGAAAAAGCATTTCTAGTTATTTGCTGTGACTCAATGCTATATCATGTGGCTCTTGAGCTTTAACTGGATGGTATGTGTGTGTGTGTTACTGCTAGCTTGGGCCCACATAACTGTAATTTGGGGCTGGCAACAATTGAGTGGGAAATGGTTTCACAGCTGAGTAGCTTTTTAATTTTTCTCAACAAAACATGTACCAGTGTTAGGTTTCTGTTGGTAAAAGTGGTTGGCTGCATTCTATGGTACGTTGGCTGGTAATCCCTCTAAGTGCTTTCCCAAGTGTTTGTGCATCCTAAGAACACATAGGCATGAGGATAAAGGTGCTGGTCTCTGGTTGGTGCAATACAGATGCTCTGATGTCTGGGTGCTTTGATAAGGTGGAGAAACATGCCAGAATTGTCACAGTGGCTGGGCTGGGTGCTGCTAAGCTATTGGGCCCCTGAAATGATTCTCTATTCGAACAGGCACTATGTCAGCACTGAAAGAAGCCAATCAACTTGGAAATGAACACACCTATTTGGGGAAAAATGAATTTTCCACCCTCGTTTCTCCCTGATTCTTGGGCATTTGTCCATTGATGAAATTGATCTTGTCTCCGTATTTTCCCTTTTGCCCCAGCTGCATGTAACATGTCCTTTTCCTTGGAAAACTACCTTTTGAAGATCTATGCTTTAGACAGGCTCTCTTCCATTCCCTGAGCTAGAGATTATTTTACTAATTCTCAGCTGAAATAACAAACCTCTTTCATCAGTAACCACAGTAGTAATCCCTCTACAATGTAGGGTCACATCCCCTATTCCTATAGCAACAGTTTCCTATAACAAATAATTTTTAATCCTGATCATGGTGAGTGTTCTTTAGTCTGTGGAAGGATTTTATTGTTAATTTCCTAAACTCTCTCTATCCCAGCTCCAGCCTTACTTTTGAACTGCAGTTATCACCTCTATTTGATGAATTGTGTAGTTGTTTAATCAATCCACAGTGCCTGTGCTCTCTGCCCAGTTGTAGACATCATCAGTCATCTTTTTATATCTGATTGTTTACTTATTCAAAAAGTAGTTGTATTTGTTGCTGCTAAGCGTAGGAAGGGGGTACCATTTCTTTTTTCAAAGAGGCTGTGGTCTATAAAGAAGGCAAATCTGAACAAATTATGGCCACAATAAAAGCACATTGGTGAGTCCAAGGTTAACCTGGAAAAAAGAAGAGTTCAAAAGTAATCCATTATCCATATGCTAGTGTGTGTGTTGAAAGTACTGAAGTAATTCATAGGATATGTAAGCCTATGTTATATTACTTATTGAAAGCATTTATTTATGGACAACAAGAGGTACATTAACTCAAAAGCATGATTATTTTAGTACATCTTTTTACTAGGTATTGTTCATAAAGCTGGAAATACCAAGGTGATGCCATCTCCTTTACTTTCAGAGTAGTCATAATCTAGTGTCTGAGAGAGCTAAATGAATCAAACTTTATACTAGAGTGTGGTAAGTTCTGAGAAGGAGTAGGAATCACAGAAGACTCAAGGAGCATACAGGTGCAACCCACGTGGGGTAGTGCAAGTTTCCCAAGGAAGGCTTTTCTCCTTATGGATTGGGCTTTATCCAAGTGCAAAAGGACAAAGGCATTCTAAACAGAGGAAAGAACATATGCAAAGAGTCAAAAATAGGAAAGCAGCATGGCTCCTTTCTACATAGCAATAAACAAAATCTAATAAAATTACTCAGTGGGTTTTGGAACCAGTTTGCACTTTCAAAGCACCTTGCAGTGCATTATGAAATTTAATCTACATTTTGATTGGAAAAATAAAAGGTAAGGTATTATGTCATTAGTCAAGGGGAAGTAAGAGAAATTCACTGTCTTCATGAGCTATGCCTACTCTGGAGCTCTGCTATCATATGCTCACTGGGATGGAGCTGCTGGGGGTCTGGCATTTCCTCTGAGAGAAGAGCTTCACCTTGTGCTCTATCAGGGCTGGCTTGGCCTGTGGGAGATGTGGTGGAGATGGTAGCAGTAACACTCTTCTTTGTGCCTCACAAATGATAATGTAGTTGTTATGTGGAGTTTTCCCATTCAGGAACATTTTTCTTAAAACAATTTTAACCAACTATTAACTCAGTGGAATCTCAGCTAGAAGCTAAAATGCTGCATATGGCCCGAGGATAGTAACTCAAGAGACTTCACTGGAATCAGCCTAGGTGAACCTACAAGATGTGAGTGACTCTCGAGAGAGATTTAAAATTGAAATTGATTATATCAAAGCTATGTCAGCTACATGGATAAAATATCTCCCCATCCAGAGAAGCAGAAATATCTGAGAATGAAGACAAATGTGAAAATATTCTTGACATCAAGGAAGACCTGAGGAGTACAAACATAGAGCAGGACATAACTAGCAATTAATAGTCTTGTCAGTCCCTAAGCCCTTTCTTTGCTCTGCTCTATGAATATTGTTAGTAAAGCTTGTAAGTATTCAATAAACATTACCCTGTGCTCGAACTAAATTAAATTCCATTTGTTTGTTTTTACAATGGGGAAAGCTGAAGGATAGGTAGGCAAGTAGAATTTTCTTTCTCCACTTGGTTTTCAAGCTTTCGAGTTGGAAGTGTATTTTAGACATCCTTCCTCCATTTCTTATTCTATTAGTATATACTCCCTGCTGCTGAACTTGGATTAATTGAGGCACTATTGGAAATTCTCTTAGATTTTCCTTTGCTAATTAAAAGAGAGTTCTAATTCCCAAGTTTCCTTGCAGACTTCATGCCAACATTATTTTGGAAGTCAACGTGGAAGAGAGAAAATTGTTTATGTTTCTTGTGCTCTTTTTCTTTTCTTTAAAATTGAGAGAAATGTTGACAACTGAACCATGAGCAGACTTTTAGGGTTTGATAGTCTATCAAGGCAATGTATGTAGTTTATTATTGGCTTATGCTCTATCATATAATTATTTCAATGTTGATTTAAACAAACCATGAAGAGGCCTGATTTTTCTTACCCTAAAGAGGAACTTCATGTTTTTGTGCATTTTGTCAACCAGACCTCAATATTTTATTAAAAGGTAAACATGGAATTATATTTACTTATTCATAAAAGGCCTGAGTTCATAATGTTTTCACTAGATCAATTTACCTGCATTTTGAAGAATTCACTCCACCAGAAAACGTTCCTCTTCTAAGTTCTTCTAAATGCCATGATTATTAATAATCTTGTCCTTTCTTTGAAGATAATAAAGATTAATAAACTGAAGTTATATTCTTTAAAAAATATGATGCACGTATAAAAATAACATCTTTTGGATGTTGGGCAGGGGGGAGGGAGGAGGGGGAAGGAGGGAGGAGGGGACGGGTATATACATACACAAAGAGTGCAATGCACACCATCCGAAGAATGGACATATTTGAAACTCGGACTTAGGGGGAGTGGGGGGGCAAGGGAAGCATATGTAACCTAAACATCTGCACCCCCATAATATGCTGAAATAATAAAAAAAAAGAAATAGACTTAAGATTAAAAAAAAAATATGATAAACATCTTTGCATGTTCCACTTCTATTCATTGATACTTAAATCTTTTTGTTAGTAATTCAGGTCAGTGTCAAAGTCTCCCTTTTCCTCATTTATATCAAACTCAAGAACGACTTATTCTTTGCATGCATTTTAAAACCTCCAAATGTTCAGCACTAAGAATGTTTAAGAATCTTTAAAAAAACAATCATTTCATGCTGATTAGACTCAATGAATTGATGACTGCCTCATGAATAACTGGACAAGTTACCTGAAATACCAGGTGAACAGTGATTTGCTGAGGATGTTCACCACAGCAATGTTGTGAAGTCTCTTCAACTGTCCCTGGTGTTTCAGAGAACACAGGAAATATTGTTAGTCAAATTCCATTTTTTTGCTCTTGTCCCATGCCTTCTCTTGTCTTCTTCTCCTGTCCCTTAAAATCTTAAAGTAGAATGAGTGGTTCTCTGAGAGGAGACTGAATTAGATGCTAAGAATACTTTATTGGCAAGTAACAGAAAATCAAATTTTTGCTGGCTCAAGCAAGGATTGAACTATAGGAGATACTCCAAGACTGTCATTTCTAAGTTTACTCCAGGTAGCAGTGGTACTGATCAGTCCCCTAATAGCTGTGGTGATAGAAGAAGACTGACACAGGGAGACTATCGGAAAATATTTCAATGTGGGAGGAAATATTCTGTACCAGCTTTTGCAAAATGTACACCTCTGACTTGGGTAGGAGGAGCCATGGAACATGGAGCAACCCACATGGCATCACATATCCCCAAGAGTTTATAAACTGTGATTCTAAGGGACTAGGGGTATAGGAAAGGAGCCCTGAACTAGCAACAAAGGCAAAATTTACCTCTTTCATAATTATTCACTTTCCCATTTTCAAAACTTCAGAAATCTCTAACTACGTGTCTAATGGCACAGTAAAGTATAAGGATCTGAATGTCTCAGTATAAGAATGTAATATTCTTATATAATTATATGTATTATTATGTGCATGGCTAGCACAAGACAATATGAGGCACATGTGTGAAGCATTGTTTGCAGTAGGTGATGGCAGAAAGGCATTGTTAGTCATCAGATCTATGTCTGGAGTGTTCAAGAAAATGTTGATTTCAATAACATATTAGGAAAAATAATTCAAGTTCAATGAAGTAATAGAGTTCAGAATATAGACCAAGAATGTACTAGTGTGTGAGGACTTCTCTAAATCTTGGCCACATGGTATGGAACAGATTTATTATTTTTAAAAAGTGCAAGGTTTTGATCACTTAGCTTCTCTTTGTGAAGGACTTGATGGGGTGATAGAGTTCTATTAGTATGACATAATAAACATCAAAAGCATTTAAAAGCTTGATTTATGCGGGGATTGTGGAAAATGGCATTTGGTGAGAAAGAAATGCTATTAAAGTAGTTAAATTCAAGTGTTCTCTACTCTTCGGTGATGTCTCATAAGACAGAATCTGGTGTCATCTGTGACTTTACCCCTTAAAGAATCAGGACTGGAAGAAATCGTTGATGTCACCAAGAACAAAGTCCCTACTGGTATGTTTTATTAGGCTGCTTATTTTTCTAGACATGACCATTCAGAATATATTTTAGTTCAAATTATATTCAGTTTCACCATTATGACTGCCTTTTGTCTAATTAAAGAGGACAATTTTATTTGTGAAATGCCCACTTAGGATGCCTAAAATGAAAAGGAGGCCCTGGTTTCCAAGATACTAGCTGACTTTAACATGTGTGATTGGGTTAAGAGAAATGCTTTTTTAACAACACACAAACTTACAGAATTCACTATTCATTAAGAAATCTACATGGCATACTCAGCTGAATCACCTCAACCTTAGGAGCACTACAGAAAGTTGAATGAACCAATAAATTTGATTCTAGTCCACAAAATTTTAACAGGGTTTCCCAACTGCAGCCTGTAAGAAGTGCTCTGTTGAGGGGAGATGAAACTCCCAGGTTTGACTTATGGAGAGATAAACCCTTTTTGGGATTTTGTAGATAAACCCTTTTTGGAGCAAATAGACAACCTCTCTTGCCTGGTGTCTCTGACACAAGTAAAAATTACAAAGGACCCACTCGAATTCTTTCACTCCTTGTGCTTAAGTTTCTGTTGACAATAAAGACTTTATTATTCAGATAAGTAAAATCTGAAGAGTTCATGAATAGAGATAAGATAAAACTGATATAGTATTTGCAAAATAAATTATTATTCTGAGTAATAATATTAGATCCTTGGTATTTATTTTCTGATAAAAAATTTCCTCATTTTCCTATTTGATTAGTTAATATTGAATATAATGGGGACTGATTAAAACATTGTTCTTGGATTTTTAGCTGTGGGATCAGGTTTTAACAAGAGATCCATGATATTTCAATAATAATGTCCCATCAAATTGGTCTAACATACGTGCCCAATATGTAATTTTACTTCACAGTAATTATAGAAATTCATTCAGTCATTCAACAACGGATATTTACAGCATATCTACTATGTATGTTTGAAACACTGCTAGAAACTTGGGATACCAATTAATTAGGACAGACATGTTTCCTGCTATATTAGTTTGCTAGGGCTGCTATAACAAAGACCACAAATTGGGTGACTTCAATAACAGAAATTGTCTTATAGACTTTAAAGCAGAAGTCTAAAACCAAAGATGTTGACCAAGTTGGTTTCTTCTGAGGGCTGTAAAGGAAAGATCTGTTTCACGCCCGTCTCTTTGGTTTGTAAATCCGCTCCCTGTGTCTCTTCTCATTGACTTCCTTTTATGCATGTCTATGTTTTTGTTCAAATTTCTCATTTCTGTAAGGATACCAGTCATACTGGATTAGGGATCCACACTACTCCTGTGTGACCTCATCTTCACTGATTACATCTGAAATGACCTGTATCTGCAGCAAGCTAATTCCAAATAGAGTCACATTCTGAGGTATTGGAAATTGGAACTTCAGTATATGAATTTTGAGGGGACACGGTTTAACCCATAACACTTGACCAGTGAATTTTAACTTTAATGAAGTCAGGTTGACACTGAAAAAGAAATTACAATAAAGTGTAATGAATGTTATAGTGGAGCATGGGTCAGCTAGTAAGTATACAGACCCATGGTAAGGAGATCAGACTTAAACCAAGGATAATAAAAATCCATTTAAAGGCTTTTAACACATTGACTACCATACTAGAAAAAAAATTTTTTTCCTTGGGCCTTGCTTGATGTTTTATTAGGAAAATAGAATAAAAACTTTGAAAACAAAATGATAATTTCTAATTTAATGAGAAATTTGTTATTTTTTATTGTTTTCCGTGTGTGAATTATGTGCAATTAAATTTGTCAGTATTAATTATAACAATAAGAACATCAACAAGTAAGATTTTCATGAACCAACTGCAGGGTTTTGCTCAGGAGGCCGCCTATCATGTAACGTGTGGTATAGCGTGGCAGCATGAGTTGCCTGAGCACCATGTGGCTCCAAGGTAAAGAGACATGTGAGAGTTACATATGCTTCATGAGCCCCTGGGCTCAAACCAGTGTGAGTTAAATACCACTCACATGGCAGTTAATGTGTTAGAGTTTTGATATAATGAAATTTGTATTTAAAATGCATCCCAATGGAAAATGTATTGTTGGGGAGAATAGGCAAGAGTTGAAATGAATATGGTCTAGCATAGAGGCAGTTGAGAAGGGAAGACCCGATTAGTTTAATATTTAGAGCTAAATCAATAAAACTGAGTATTTAATTGGGTATGGGAACTGACAGAAAGTGTGGGGTTAAACATGAATCCCTATATTTATGGCTTGAAAAGTGAGTTCTTCAAATAGCTGTGCCATTTTTTGAAAAGGAAAATGTAGAAAGAGAAGGAGAAGTTGATGTGTTCGTTGCCAGCCATGTTAGTATTTAGATATCTCCGGAAAATTTAAGTGGGCCTGTCAGTAGGCAGAGTAAAAAGATCAGCGGTTTTCAGAGTTTGGGGTGAGAGAGGGATGAATAGTCAGAACACAGGATTTTTAGGGCAGTATAACTATTCCGTATGACAATATAATGGTGGATATGTGCCATTATACATTTGTATAAACCCATGGAATGTACAATACAAGAGTGAGCCCTAATGTATAGTATGGACTTTGGGTGATAATGATGTGTCAATGAAGACTAATCAGTCGTCACAAATATACCAGTCTGGTGGGGGGATGTTGATAACAGGGTAGTCTATGCCTGTGTTGGGGGAGGGGTTATGTAGGAAATCTCTGTACATTATGTTCAATTTTGCTGTGCACTTAAAACATCTCTAAGAAACAAAGTCTATAAAGTAAAAATAATAAAAATCAATTAATACTCTACCTCCCTTTCTTCCTACCATCCCATTTTCTGCTAGTATCTTCCATTAGCAAAAACAAACCATCATCCAGAGTACAATGGATCAGATGATGCAGTTTATAGAGATCAGCTTTTCTGAGCACAGAGGGGGGTGAAGAAGGATGGACAACAGACGTGTTGGGGCAGACAGTGATAACAGTACATTCAGCACATGGGTAATTATAACTGAAATTTTGAGAGGAACTTAGATTATGCAGGGATGAATGTATACAGAAAAAAAGAAGGCCTAAGACACCCATTTGCCAAACATTAAAATTTGAGGGTCTAAAAAAAGTCAAGGAATCACAAAAAAAAAAAAAGACTTAGAAAGAGTAGTTAGAAAAGCAGAAAAGCGTCACATTTAAACCAACAAAACAAGAGTGTTCCAAGAAATAGAGCAGTCAACTATGATAAATGTTGTGGTGAAGAAAAATAAAGTTAGAAAAGGATACATGAAGTTCAACCTACATGGTGGCCATTTGGGAACTCAGAGGGTCGCTTCTGTAATGTATTAGAGGGTAGAAACCATTTTGCATCAACTTGAGGAATAAGGAATAGGCAACGAAACAAAGAGAACAAATATAGCTAATTTATCCTTGCAGGAGAGTAGGAAATATTAAAGCATATTTTTTTTCCTTTTTTTCATCTTTAAAGATTGGGTAGACATGTCGTAAATGCCATCAATCCGGCTCACGTGGTCTTGGTCTTTTCTCTGGAAAGTGGTCAAGCCAGCTCTAGAGGAAGATGATGTTGTCATTGTTCTTTAGGAAGCTGGAGCCCCTCCAGAGCTGGCTGCCTTAAGCAGAGCCAACAGTCAGCAGGCCTGACTTTTAAATGGTCCATATTTAAAAGGCTGACTGACATCTGGTTCTCTTTGCTGCTCTATGAATGGACGTCATGTGTGGCTTTTAAGGGAGGGACCAGTGGACTACTAGTACTGTTTGTTTAATTCCATTGAGATTATCACAGTATTTACTAATGCCATTTTGATGACAGGAAAAAGACTTTCCAGCCCTCCCTTTGCTTACCCTCGCTAAGGCATTTGATTATACCACCTATCTTGGGATTTCAGCATGAATCTCTAAAGTGCTAGACTTCCTCAGAAGACCAGATGTTGGAGGAAAAAAACCACTGGACTGTTCTACATTATCACATTCTTGTGTTCCTGTGACATATGGTGTGAAGCAAATATTAGTGCATGGAAATATAAAACATCAGGATGCATCTGAGTTATTCCTCCCCAGTTGCATTTGATTTGTGAATGCCAGAATTATTCCATTTCATAGCCATATTTATCATTCAAAGTAAATCATGCACTTGGGGGGCATAAAATGAGATGCTTCAGAATGCATGTGATTACCAACTATTGCATATGTCTCCAAAGAAAGATTCGAATTACGTGGTCAACGTGAAGGGTTGCTGCCTTAGAATGTGGCAAAGAGAAGTGGAGGTGATGAATACATTTTAATAATAATTAAGCAAATGCTAGTTTTCCTTTTCACTTTGGTCCCAGAAATCCATTTGTACAGGGGTTTTTGTTTGTTTCTTTGTTGTGTTTATTAATTGTATTTACTTATTTTGTTTTTATTATGAAGTCTTTCTTGAAATCTAAAAATCTATAAATCAAATTTGTGTAGGTCACACATTTTCCAATAGTTTTCCATTATATTTTCAGAGGCAAGTTTGCATAGAAATACACTTGGCTCTAAGACGTAAAAAATTCTGTTTAAAATGGACCCTAACGTGAGAAGGGATCAAGATAAACATTGAATCAGTATTAGAGAAGCTATGAGCAAACACTAAATTTAGTGTTAGAGGTAAAGGAAAAGTTCAGGAGAAAATTTAAGGTTAATTTAGTTCCAGGCAGTTAAATTGACAATGTCAAGAGTCCTGAGAGTCCAAATTAACAATCAGTAAAACTGCTGAGGCAGAAGCAGTGGAGATGTCCTAAGGAGGAGATTCCAAACTGCCCAACCTTATTTTGCTGTCTTAGTGTTGCTTCCCTAACTTACCCTCTGACTTGCATTACAAAACATACAGAGCAGAGGTAGGGTAAGGATTTTGAAATTTATATAAAACATTGCTCTAAATGTTAAATAAAGTGAATATTATCCTAAGATACTTACAGCCTGTTGATATAAGGGGTAGAACAAGATAAGGGATAGTGTAAGGAATACTTGCGGCTTATTTTTTAGAAACTACTTCAAAAATTGTCACCTTAAGTACCTTAACTGGCTATCTTTCCCTGGGAATTTCTCCGTAATTTTATACAGTCTTTCCTGTTGTCTCCTCTCTCCCTTCCCACATTCCTGTCCCCCAACAAATTTATATCCAAGATATACCATTATGCCCTCTTTTGATAATTCTGAATATATATATGTATGTGCGTGTATATATATATATATGTATATATATATGTACATTCCATCTGAAAATCCCCTCTTTGTTTTCTAAGATAGCAACTCTTCTTCTAATCAAACTATTTGGAACTAATGATTTTTTGAATATAGCAACCCACATATGCAATAAAGTTTTGAGTGAGATAAGAGAAAAAAGGAGTGCCTTGACTTTCTTAGGGGCATTAGAGTCTTTTTTTGGTAAGAGTCATATCCTTCCTGTTCACCTAAGAGAGAGGCCTATATGCAGTCATTCTTCTTGCTTTTTCCTCTGCACTCGCCAACTGTTTGTCCTCATGATAATCTTCTATGCAAATTTAAGTCTTAGTTCAAGATTTACATCTTCTGCACTGAAGCCACCTCTGACATCCCCTGGAAGATTTATGCTGTACTTTCTATGTATTCCCATAGCATGTTTTTATTACTACCATTAAAGCACATTTCACATTGTATTGTAATTTTTTTTTTCTACTCTCCCTAGGCCATAATGTCCTTTAAGTCAAGTTTCTATCTGTTCTTATCCCTAGCACTTGGCATAATACGTAGCATATAATAACAATGACAATGTTAACAAGAATATACAGAAAGAAACCTAAACATCTATACCCCCATAATATGCTAAAATAAATTTTAAAAAAAGAATATATAAAAAGAGAAAAAATTAAAACAATTAAAAGAATATAAAGTGAAAAATAATTTTTATTGAGGGCTTACTGTGGGCCAAGATTTGTTTACGTGGTAAAATTGTTAGAAGTAGGTACGATTGCAAGGAACAGAAAACCCAAACATAGCAGTGAGTCAAAATGATTGAAGTTTATTTTTCTCTGACGTTCAAGAAATTCAGAGGTTGTAGATATGAACATAATCTGTCACTCTGTGGTAGCAAGGACATGGGCTTTTTCTATCTTGTGATCCTCCATGGTTGATTTCTTCCCTTAGGTCATCTGATGCTTCAAGATGAATGCTAGATGTTCTGGAGTTCCAGCTATCATGCCCAAATTCCAGGCAACAGGGAAAGATAAGAGGGACAAACTCCCTTCACCTACCTCTTTTAAAAATCTCTTCCCAGAAGTTGCACCTGACATTTCTGCTTGCATTTTATTGGCTGGAACTTAGTCACATGACCATTCCTCACTGAAAGGACAGAGAATTGGAGCCTTTATTCTGGGCAGCCATGTTGCCAGATAAAAAATGGGCATTATATTAGTAAGGAACCAATTGAGAATTGACATGAAGAGGCATTTAAAAGTCTTTGTCACTCATATATAACCACATTTAATCTTCTCTCAACAACCACAGAAGTACTAACTCTAGAGCACTGGTCCCCGAACTTTTTGGCACCAAGGACTGTTTTTATGGAAGACAGTTTTCCACAGACCTGGGCGGGGGGGGATGGTTTCAGGACGATTCAAGGGCATTACATTAATTGTGCACTTTATTTCATTATTATTATATTGTTATATATAATGAAATAATTATACAAATCACCTGAGGTTGGGGACCCCTGCTCTAGAATACTATTATTACTGCATTATTGCCATTCATTCATTCATCTGACAAATATGATTCTGCATTACCGTGTCTTAGACCTACTTCTAGGGGTTTGGCAGGAAATAAGGCATGCAAGTCCCTGTTGCTTTGGAGGCTTTATTCTAGTTGGGAGGGCAGACATTAAACAAACTCATATATAATATGAGATAAGACGGTGATAAGTTCTATGAAGAAAAGTTAATTAGCATAAGAGAATAGTGTATAGTACTGTTAATTTAAATATAGAAATCCTGAAAGGCCTTTGACAAAGTGATTTCTGAGCAATGATCTAGATGGATCCATAAAATCATGTAGGAGAGAAAGTTTCTAGGCAACAGGAAAAAAAAACACCTTCAGGTGGACATTGGTGAATGAGTTAAAATGTTAAATTAAGTCAGAGAGAGGGAGAGACAGGCAGACTGAGGAGGGTTGAATTTTCTGGGGACCACTGGAGGTTTTTGAGCTGGTGAATGGAATGATTAGATTTAGGTCATTAAATAGGTCATTTTGGTTTCTGCATAAATAATGGACTCAGAGGGCAGAAGCCAGTGGGAAGGCAGAGTGAAAGCAAGGAGAACAAGAGAGGCTGTTTAGGGACATTAGGTGAGAGATGAAGGTTTTTTGTGCTAGGGTGCTGATAATGACAGACATGATAAGTGATCAGAGTCAGGATATAATTTGAAAATGGGGCTGATGAATCAGATGTGTGGTGAGAGTAAAAGACATCAAAGATGACTCCTCAGTTTTTATGATGGTTAATTTTATGTATTAACTTGGCTAGAACATAGTACCTGGTTTTTGTTCAATCTCCAGTCTAGATATTCCTGTGAAAATATTTTTTAGATGTGTTTAACATTCAAATTAGTAGACTTTTAGTACAGCAGATTACTTTCAACAATACGGGTAAGCCTCATTCAAACAGATGAAAGCCTTAAGAGAAATACTGAAGTCCCCCAAGGAAGAAGAAATTCTGTTTCCAAACTTCTTCCAGACTGCCCTTGGACTGCAACATCAACTTTTCCCTGGAGCTCCAGCCTGGTGGCATTCTTTGCAGATTTCAGACTTGCCGGCTTTTATAAGCATGAGACAGTTCCTTAAAAATGAATTTCCCTTTCTCTCTTCCCCCATATATATGTGTGTATGTGTGTGTGTGTGTATATATGTACATGTATATATATGTGTATATATGTTTATGTACATATGCAGACATCTTATTGATCCTATTTCTCTGGAGAGCCATGACTTGATTCTATTTCTCTGGAGAGCCATGACTAATGTAGATTTGAGTAGCAAGAGTTGTCCTAGTAGAACAGAATCTTAAAGATGAGTTTTCTGAATCATTTCTGGAGTTTCTGGTATTAATTCTATAATCTCATTATATTTAAAGGCACTAATGACTCTATCTCTAGTAGTAAAGAGAATGTGGACAGATCATGATGCATTTGGGAAATTGAGATACTCGAAATATTACCAGTGGATATTCCGAATCAAATATTGTAACAAACAAGATTCTAGGTGGCCATGTATTTGATAACCTAGAACACTAGGTTATCAAACTCACAAATGTAATGAGATTGGCAGGTTGCTCCTAATTGCGTTGGACAAAGTGGGGAAATGAAGGTATGAGCTCAGGGATTCAAATTCCCAGCTTATGCACTGCATAAATGACCTGAAAGTTTCTATAAATGCCTTGAAAGAAACCATTGTTTTCTGTAGCCAAAGATCTTAGATTGTTGAAAACCAAAACCAAACCCAGAGTCTCATCCTGCAAGTGGCTAAATTACGATGCAAATTGAATTTCCAGTCTCATAGGGTGTCTGCTCTTAAATTGAGGGCATTAATTGCTACAACCTAAGATCTGAAAATTAGAATGGGGACATATGGGAAAATCCTGATGAAGGTGGGGACATTGAACTTTTGAACTTGAGTGATTTTTCTGTGACAGTAGAAGCAGACACTCCATCCCCATCTGAGAATATCATTGTTGCTTCACTCCAGGAAACAGTAATGGCCTCCCCTGAGGTAGGCACCTTACAAAACACTGCTAATTCTTTCCAGGACTCCCCTCACTACCTCTTTTTCCTTCTAGACTTATAATGAGACTCAAGTCTCTCAGATGAAATACAAATTGTGACCCATGAGGACAAAAGCTCAGGTTCTTGCTGAAGGCAAAGAAAATACAGAATTAATAGTAAAAGAAAGTAGTTATAAACACCAGCTAAGAGTACTTGACCAGTTATAGAAATGAGAACTGTAATTATTATATGAATATTTATTCCTTATTTTATTATGAATATGTTTGTGTATGTATGTATGTATGTGTATACACATAGAACAAATACTTTTGTTCTATATGTATTAACATTACATTACAGTATTTAATTACAGGATATTAAGGAGAAGAGTAAACATCACCTAAGAACTTTGCAGCTTCTTCTGGGAAAAGTGTTAGCTCGCTTATTATACACTGAATGTTTGTGTCTCCCCAAAATCCATATGTTAAAATCTTAACCCCCACAATGTGATAGTATTGGAAGGTGGAATTAGTGCCCTTACAAAAAAGACCTCAGAGAACCCTCTAGCTCTCGTCTCACCACTTGAGGATACAAGGAGAAGACAGTGGCATGCATGCAACCTGAAAGAGTGCCCTTGTAAGAACCTGACCATGCCGGTACCCTGATCTCAGATTTCCAGCTTCCAGAGATCTGTTAGATCTGTCAGGCTGTTAGAAATAAATTTGTATTGTTTTCCTGTCTAGGGTACTTTGTTACAGCAGCGTGCACTGACTAAGACAGTGTTTTTCGTTATTTAGAGGATAGTTGTATCACCTTAGGCAGAAGTATGACCTTGTTATTGTCTTTATTTGGACATTAAGTGTGGAGATGTATATAGGTACCAAGTTGACAAGAGGCGGACTGTAATGGTTAATTTTGTGTCAACTTGGCTATGCCATGGCACCCAGTTTTTCAAAGACCAGTCTAAATGTGGCCATAAAAGTAATTTTCTAGATGTGATTACCACTTAAATCAGTAGACTTTGCATAAAGCAGATTACCCATGTGGGGGTCCTCATCCAGTTAGTTGAAGGCCTTAAGAAAAAAACTGGGGCTCCTCGAAAACAAATTCTGCCTTCAGATTTTCTTTGTACTCAAGTTGCAACATGAACTCTTTCCTGGTTCTCTATCCTGTTGATCTTCCCTGTGTATTTTAGACTTGCTAACCCTCACATTTACATGAGTTAATTTTTTAAAATAAATCACTCTTTATGTATACATTTGTTATGCTTCTCTGGAAACCCTGAATAATATAGTTTTGATATGAGCAAGTAGATGAATGGTTGTAATGTTGAAGACGATGAGAAAGAGAAGTGAACGGGGATGGGTAGGGAGAGAGGAGGTGGAGAAGAGCATGAATTTTATTTTAGATATGCTAATTTTGAGAACCATATCAGACAACCAAGTGCAGATGTTGAGTAAGCAATTGGTAAATGAGTTTAATGCTCAAGGGAGAGGTCAGAGCTAGCCATCTAAAATTGGGAGTCATCAACATATAGAAGATGTTTGAAAAATTGGTACTAATGAGCTCAACTATGAGAGAATACAGATGGAAAATAGGAGAGGGCTCAGGACTGAGCCCTGAGGAACTTCAATATTTAGAAGTGAAGAAGAATAAGGAGAATCAAGCAAAGGAAACTGAAAAAAGAACAGACACCGAGGTGGAAGAAAACCCAGGGGAGTACTGTGATCCAAGAGATAAATAAAGAAGGTGTCTTAAGAACAAGGGATTTATCAACTGTGTCAGATGCTGCTGAGAATTGGGAATTGTTCATTGGACTTGTGTTGGAGGTCCATGGTGACCTTGAAAAGTGGAATATCAGTAAATTGTAGGGACAAGCGTGATGAAGATGAGTTGAGGAGAAAATAGCCATTAAGGAACTAGAAGTAGCAAGTATGGGCAACTTTCTGAGTAGTTTTGCTACAGTGGTGATTAGAGACATGGGGCAGTACTGGGGGATTTCGTGGGATTTAAGGACAGAGGCAGTCTGTGGCAATGTAGAAGAGGAAATGTATCCTGATTACAAGTTGATGTGGAAACCCAAAAGAAGCCAATTAGAAAACATTTAATTTCAGCTTTCCACTAAGTTACCATTTTTGAATGATTGAACATAGAATGCTTGAGCACTTCCTTAGGTTTTTATGCATTACCAGGTAAGTCCTAGCACAGTGTAAGGTCAGAGAGCCAAAGCATATCATATTATACCTAGAAGACATATGCTTTCATAAAAATAAAGTCCAGGGAGGATTTTTTAAAAATGAGAGACATTTCTGCATTTTCGTATGGTGATGGCAGAAGAGAGAGAAAAAAGATGCAGTAGAGAAAGGACAATTGTAATAGGAAAGTCATTGGACAGGTAAGAGGGGATGGGATTGAGTACATACATGGGAAGTCAGTATTAAATATGAGCAAGGAGAGTTAAATAGGAGCAAGGAGGCTGAATATATGCATACAATGCATACGGGTGACTAGATTTGATGATGGAGAAACACAGTGGTTTTCTTCCAATTGCTTCAAATCTTCCCTCCAGTGAAGAGTTGAGGGCATTATCTGAACATACAGTATTAGGAAAGGGGTTAGAGTTTTGAGAAGAAAGGAGTATAAAATGTCATTTGGGATAGTGGAAACAGGAATTGTTTAGAGACATGTAGGATGATTGCTGGACTGTGCTAATGCCTACTTGAGATTTGCCATCACAAATTTTGAGTGAGCTCAGTTAGCATATAATATGTTTTTCTCCAGTGACACCAAGGTGCTATAGAGCAGTTGCAGAGGGGTGAAAAGTCAGGTTTAAGCTGAGTTGGAGTTTGTTGTGTAAAAATTATGTAGGTGGTGGCAGGCAAAATTCTAAAGATTTGAGATTGAACCTCCAAGGTTCTCATCACCTGATTATTCAGACACTAATCTAGGTCCTACTGCAAAGGGACTTTGAAGATATAATTAAGGTTATTAATCAACTAAGTTTAAGAGGGGAGATTATCCTACATTATCTGGTGGGTCCAATGTGATCACATAAGCCATTAAAAGAAGAGAGATGGGGCAAAAGGGGAGATCAAAGAAATTCAAAGTGTGAGAAGATTTTGACATACCTTGTTGGCTCTGAAATGTAGTGGTCCGCATGAAAGAACTAGAGAGAGGTATCTAGTGACTATGCATGGCCTCTAGCCCACAGCTAGCAACGAAATAGAGAATTCAGTCCTACAATCACAAGGAAGGGATTTGCCAATAACTTGAATGAACTAAAGTCCTTAGAGCCTTCAGATAAGAGCCCTACAGACTTCTGACCTGTAGAGCTGTGAGATAACAACTGGGTGTTATTTTAAATCACTATGTATATTGTAATTTATTTCAGAAGCAATGTATAACTAATATATAGGTAGCAAAGATCAAGATGTTGAGAGAGTATACAAAGGGAGTAATTATTAGTAATAGACTATGGGATCTGACCTAGCTGGGTAAGGACATAAGTAAGTAGCAGAAGTAATAAGAAAAAGTAGATTAAAACTCTTAATAGATTGAACAATGAGTGGAATCCATGTTTTAAAAGATATGAGATCCAGGATATGGCTGTAAGAGTGGGTGTTTGAGATGAGATTGAAGACAAGATTTTTGAAAGAGGGATTATTATGGACTGTATGTCCACCCTCCACTCCTACAAAATTCATATGTTGAAATCTTAATCCTCAATATAGATGGTGTTAGGAGGTAGGTCTTTTGGGAGACAATTAGGTCATAAAGGTAGAGCCATCATGAATGCAATTAGTGCCCTTATAAAAGAGATCCCATAGAGCTTCCTCACCCTTTCTACCACATGACACAAAAAGAAGACAGCCATCTATTAATATGAACAAGGAAGTGGGCCCTACCAGATTGGTACCTACTGGTACCTTGATCTTAGACTTCCCATCCTCCAGAACTCTAAGAAATAAATGTTTGTTGTTTATGCCACCCAGGTATGGTATTTTTGTTATAGCAGCCTGAGCAGACTAAGACAGGTGAGGACAAATTATTGTTAGAGGCCAGGATGGCAGATGGATCACCTACATACATGATGAAGCCACATAATATGGTGACAGGAATAGTGGTAGAGAAAACTCCAGTGAATGATTCACGTGCTAAAGTCTTGGGTAAAGGGTCAGAAATGGTCAGGGACATTGATGTATGACTGTGTTATGAAAAGACAGCAGGGGGAATATTCTGATGCCATTTTCTTCCAAGGACACTGGATTTGGGCATGTGGAGGAAAGAAATGATTTAGACATGGTAATAAGGAACACAAAGGACACTCATCAAACCAAAAAGCCCTAGGCTGCATGGGATGGTGGTGGTGAAGAAACAGCTATTGATCCATTGTCAGTGGTTTGAAGAGAGAATTTTTCAGAAGGATGGTAATATGGTAGAAGAAAACCCATATAGACAATAATCCTCCCAGATTAGACAAAGTAACTAGGTATTGGCCAGGCACGGTGGTTCACGCCTGTAATCCTAGCACTCTGGGAGGCCGAGGCGGGTGGATCGCTCAAGGTCAGGAGTTCAAGACCAGCCTGAGCAAGAGCGAGACCCCGTCTCTACTAAAAATAGAAAAAAATTATCTGGACAACTAAAAATATAGAAAAAATTAGCCGGACATGGTGACACGTGCCTGTAGTCCCAGCTACTCGGGAGGCTGAGGGAGTAGGATCGCTTGAGCCCAGGAGTTTGAGGTTGCTGTGAGCTAGGCTGACACCATGGCACTCTAGCTCAGGTTACAGAGTGAGACTCTGTCTCAAAAAAAAAAAAAAAAAAAAGGTAACTAGGTATGCTTTTAAGAAAAACATTTCTTTTCCTATACAAGTAGGCAAAAAAGATAGAAGGAAGGTTATTCTATCTGCTGATTCTCATCCCCAAGAGAGCTCACCCTCTTACTCCATTGAAGTTTCTGCTCAAATATCACCTCCCTAGGAGGCCTATCTGGGTTCCCCTATATTAAAAAACAACATACACCTCTCCTCCCTCCTGTCCTTCCCTACCCATTAATGTGAGCTATTTTTCTTCATAGCATTGATCGTCACTTGAATATTATATACAGTATTTATGTGTTTATTGTATTGCCCCATTCTATTAGAATTGAAACCCCACAGGAACAGTGATTTTTCACTATTTTGCACTCTATCCTCTTCTGCAGCACCTGAAACAGTGCCTGACATATAGTGGGAATTCCATAAATATTTGTTGAATGGCTGAATGAATGACTTCTTTCTGGTATAGTTCCTCCCCTTGTTCCAATTTACTTCTTTCAGTTGGCATGTGGAAGAACATGTTGAATGAAACATTGACTTCAAGATTAGAAAGTGAGACAGACTCTAAGAAAGGAAAAGGCAGTCAAATATGCCAATTACTTCAGAAGGGTAATGGCATATTTTGAAATTTGGAGGCTGCTTCGTTAAAATTCATTTTGTGCTACATAAAATAAGGAATCGGGAGCCTGACAGAAATGAAACTCAAATAGGCATTCATTTCCTTTATCTTTTTACAAGACAGATCAATTAGTAATTTTATGGTTGAAAAAACTCATTTTTAAATGCTATGTGGGATTTAGTGTAATATCAAATCTGGCCTAATGTCACCTTTATTAAGGAATTGAAAGCACTTTTACATCTGTTCATTCCACTAAAATAATACTGAGAAGCGCATTTTTCACCACCTAAAGTTTATCACGGAAGAGGAATATGGGCACAGAAATGATCTTGTTGCATAATTAACTCCCCCAAAAGCAAATGCAAGTGATCAGCACCGGCCAGAGCCACATTTACATTCGTAAGCCATCCACGGAAGCCCTCCCGAGCAGGTGTGTTGGGGAGTCCAGATGGCCTCAACCGAGGGGCCAAAAAGCCCCGCACCTTCTGCTACATCTCTGGCCACTCTCACAGACTTGCTGGGTTTGGCTGCATCCACCCCTCGCTGGGGGCCAGCCAAGGGGACACGCAGTTGGTGGCGGATGAGGAACAGGGTTTCCAAGCAAGAGGCAGCTATGCTGCTGGAGAATTGCCTACCTTTCCATCACGGAGTTATAAAACTAAGATCAAAGACGTTTATGGTTGCTGAAAATCCTGGACATCTTTTAGATAAGAGAGCATAGGTGTTATTTCACCTCAGTATCCTAACTCAGGTAATTACATTCTGCCTCCTGAAATTTCCCCTGCAGTTCTATCAGATCCAGTATTTGCCTTTGCTTTTCAGTTCCGTGTAGGGTTGCTATGCAGCTATTACACGTCTTGTTGGGCTCCTCTCTAGGCAACAGAAGTCTGTGTGTTCTTTACGAGTCGAATGTTGATGTGAGGATGTGTGATGTTGGTGACCCTCTATGTGGATCTAGTTCTAGCTGGGTGTTTCCCTGACATAATTATAAACAAGGAGATCTTTGGTCCTTTTGATTACAAACAGAGCTTTGGGAAAGTGATGCTGACTGATGCATGTGGTTCTTTCCAGTGAGAATGAGGCAGCAATAGAGCTTTCCAAGTCACAAAGCTGATGATGGAATCTTACCTGATGGAAGGACCCCTAAGGGACCATTACCATGCAAGCAGACCTACTGAGAAGAGCTTAAGAACCCAAATGCAAAGCACTGTAAAGAAGATCACATCTTTCTCTCCCTTCAGCTTTTCCACCAACTGAGACTCCATCTGGTGTTCATGTTCTAGAAGAGGCTTAGCCAGGGAGGGAATATACATTTTGAAGAATACTGAAAGGTCCCAGTTCCCGAAATATTCTCTTTTTCATTCCCCTACGGAATGTTGTTGAATCAACACATTGCATTTTCAAAGGATCGTTAAAATTGAAATATGTTAATTCAGGGACCTAGTGCCAGCTGACTTTATTATTCCATCAGTTTAAAAATATTTCTTTGTACAAATATACAAAAAGAAATTCTCATACCAGATAGACTCCCAAGCTATGTCCATGGCTGTGCCCAATTCCAGGAGTGTTACTTCTATCGCAACAAGAGAGCTTTGATGGACAAGTGAGGGAGGGAAGTATTATTATAGGAATATTATTCAATAATATTTTAATTTATATAAAAGAAGTAATTTCCTAATGCTAGTTCTTTGACAATTAAAGAGGGAATAGATAAAATGTCTGTAAGTCTTCTTTATTTTTTTCTTTTTATAAATCCATAGTTACAAAGAGAAATCTAACTTGTTCAAGTACACATTCCCAAAGAGAAATTTCTGAAAAGGCTGGTCCTTTAAAGCTTTAAAATCAGATCTTTCAAGCCTTTTTCCCCCCAAGAACAGACCTGTTTTGTCAATATAAAAATCTGCTGAAGCAGTTTGTGTCAGTTAGAAGTTTGATGGCTATATGCAATAGAACCCTGATGATGGCTGAAGCAAATAGAGATTTTTCTCATACAACAAGAACTTCAGAGGTGGGAAGTCCAAAATTAGGGTAGTTGCTCTAGGAAGTCGTGAAAGAACTAGGTTCTTTCTACCTCTTTCTTAACCATTCTTAGCTTATACCTTTTAAGTTTATGATCGTAAGATGGCTGCTAGACTCCAGACATTTCATCTTTATTTCAGTAGAAAGAAAAGAGAAGAATAAACAGCAAAATGTTCATGCTGGCTGAGTCTATCCCTTTTTGACTGGAAAACAATAGCATTTTCAATCTCTACCTGAAATCATCTCCTCATTAGCGCCAACTGGGTGACATAACCCCCTATTTGCAAGTTGGTCTAAGGAAGAAATTTTTTTTTTTACCTGGACTAAATGGTTAACCACTGCTACACTGAATAAAATGAGATCAGATGAAGAATTAATAGTTATGAATAAGGAAGAAATGGAGAATAAATATTGTAGGCTAATAAGCAGTTGGTGCCACACAGGGCATTAATGAGCTCCACAAACTCCATTGGATATTTTCATTTGCCTTCTTGTCGTTCGTTTTGATGATGTGCAGATGGCCTTAAGTCTGAACCATAATCTATGTCCCTCGGAAAAAATTTTCATCAACAGTAACTTTACTGTACATAAACTTTGCCATCTCAAACATACTCCTATACTTCCCCCATATTAACTGTAGACAAACAATGTTGACACTTGATTTCTGGACACCACCAGAAAGGAAAGACTCCTTCCTTCTTACGGAGCCCCTGACTTAAACTAACAAAAGGCAGATTTACAGGGGAAAAGGCATACAATTTTATTAATATTTCTGTATACTGTTGTTCATGAAAAGGAGTGAAACTCAAAGAAGTGGTTAGACTTGTTGGCTTATATACCATTTTAAGAGAAAAAGGGGTGTTTGGGCTTCCAGGGACAATCAATCATGGGAAAGTGCCTAGGAAATATATAGGGAAACTAATGAAAAATAAGGGTTATTTTGGTAAGATTTGTTTATTTAAATTCATCTCTGTATAGACTCTTCATCTCCAGTGATAAGAGTTGCTCTTTTCTTCTTTGTGACGGTTGGGGATGGCGGCACCTTCACAAAGGGAAATTCATGCCCTGTTTTTAGGCAGATAAGGGGAGATCAGAGAACTCTTCCTGCATCTCTTTATTCTCATTTGCCTTTGGCTCAAAATCATCTTTCTGCCAAAGTGGTGTATTTTGGGGTGGCATATCCTGATCCTTTCAACACTTATGTGGGGGATCATTAATGCTCTTTGTTGGGGACAGGAGTGAAGCTTCTTTTATACACACACACACACACACACACACACACACACACACACAAACACACGTTATGAAGTTGAAAGTGCTTTAGAAGAAGGATCTCTGTATAGGTGTCAACTTAATTGCAATAAATCTCATGGCTCCTTACGACTTAGCAGTATATTATGACACTACAGCTGAGAACTGCTGCACTGGACAGTAACTAGTCAACTGTTTCTTACCATGAGGTTAACATTTAACCAAATTGACAGAATGAGAACTGGAACACATAACTATGGATGGTTGGATAAGAGAGGCAGAGAGAAGAGCAAATGAAATGGCAGCTTTGGGGACTCTGCTGTGGTAAATGATCACCAGGTAGGACAATACAATCATCTGGAAAGTTGATGGTAACTTCGACATCCAACTTGACCTTCTTCCTGAACCAGGACGCCAAATGGACATCCATGGGCTAGTGCCATTTACCCGAGAAGCATTAGCACATTTATGAGGTTCCAGTGGACTCTTCACCTATAAAACATAGTCTTTTTTTCCCCCTTGATTACAAGGGTCAGTGGGTGAAAAATTATTGGCCAAGATTGGGTCACCATTATGAAATGCAAGGCATGGTTATCGAATTGAATCAAAGTGAGGAATCAGGTACACTTGGGAAATACAAACCATCATTTTCACTTGCCTCTGGTCACTAATGTCCTTGAGGAAGAACTCTTCCAGAAAATACTGTGATTAGTGTTATATACACAGTGTCTTAAGCATTAGCTTTCAATAACCCCATCTAAGGTGTCCTCAGGCCTAACCCATGTGCAGATCTGAATGAGAAAATTTTCCTTTCTACTATTAGGTGTCTATTTAAAAGCCAGTTCTTATTTTCACTGCTGCTGAAGAATACAAGATTTTCTAAACAGTCTGTTAAAAGGCAGTTTAACTATCTTAAGACAAAACACAAGATAGCTGTTTCCAGTACAATGGCAGCAAGGATTCAAGGAAGCAGGGAGAATTTTCTGGCCTGGAATATGGCCCAAACAAAGGCTAATTCATTCCGTTAGGGCTTTAATGGCTGCAACTTTAGGGCCACTGCCTCTTCCATTAAAATGCCTCTGCTGTGGTTTTGAACTGTCTCTCCTCAATGTCGCTGAATCTTACCTTATTAAATTGGCCATTGCTTTCCATGTTTCATGGAACATTTTTATTTCAAACCTGAAAGACTCTCTTATAAATGTCCATCACCCTGTCTCACAGAAGACACCCCCATCTCCATTTAGTTGTGTCTGTTTACTGTAATTTTTCTCCTTAGCCTAAAACACACTCTAATTGAATGAAACGTTCATTTTATGTTCAAAATGTTGGATAAAGTGCTCAGAGTTCTAAGAGCGGTTTACTTTCTTAAATGTCCTGTGTCGGACACAGTTGACCTTGAGTGTCAAATTCCAGATTCAGAGACTTGGGACTCTCTCTTGGAATCTTGAGAATAGGATCAGAGGGCAGAGGGTACCAGGAACTTTCCAATTTTCATAATAATAATAAAAAGATGCTACCTCTATTGGGCCACTTTTAACCTGGAAATAGAATGGAATGGAAAGTCAGATTGCTTTGTAATTGACAACGTTGTCTCCCAGCAGATGGCTGTAATCTCCTGAATGTGCCAAACACACACTCTCAGATTTTTGAGTTTGTGGTGAAAACAGAAAGGACAAATATTTATTGTAATTACAACATTTGTGCATTGGATATAGTTTCACAGATTTTTAATCCTTCTTGATTAGAAAATACAGAGTGAATTTTTTTTCCCTCACTAATCGAAGAAGTTTGTTTATCAACACTTTGAAAACTATTCCAAGTTTTAATAAATACAAAAGCAGGTCATACAGAAACAGCTCTCTTTTTGGTTTACTTTCCAGTGAATCTATACATCAGTGCATTTAGAAAATTTGAATCAACATGTTATAGCCCTTAATCAGAGCTGCAGCCCTTCAGATTCAAGTAGCATTTTAGACAACTCTGGAGTTGTCTGAGGAAATGATCCAGGTTTCAATTTTCTCTTCTTTCCATTGATCACTGCTGGTTAGTTCTTGTCAGGAAGGTCAGCTGGGGATCTCCTGAGCAATTTACATAATTAGATTCTCTGTGTAATCTATGGAAATTATTTATGGGGCAATCTGACCCATAGCTAATCAATCCCACCAGATTATATCCACCTTCCTGTTAGCAAATCATTAGTTAGTGTCTGCATTATGATCATTCTGAAAAGTACCAACCTAGCTCAAGCTGCAAGTTGTAATTCAAATATTATGTTCCTGGGAATGAAATCAAGTTTTACCTTGAGCTTTTGAGCAATGGATGTAAACATTAGCTACAGCACATTCAAATGTGGGTTCAAGACATACCTTTTCCACTTCAGGTTTCCAATTAGCATTTCTTGGACTATTTCCTGATTTGTCAAATTCTAAGTGGTTAACAATGATGTGAGGATTGAATGAGACAACATGTGTCAATGAGATGTAAGCTGTAAAGCAGCCAATACTTGTAAAAGGGCTACCAGCAGCAGTTCCAGGTAGCCACTTGAAAGGATCCCATTAATTTATCAGATCTTGGTGAGCTCCAACATGATTTGTAGACACTAATAGTGATATTTTAATACTACTTTTCCATGATGTGTCTTCAATTCTAAACATCAAATTCTAGTTTTCATAACAATTTTATTGAAGCTTCAGCCTCTTTACATTTTTTTTTTGCCAAATCAACCAAATGCTTATAACTCATTTCATTCATTCATTCAGTCAACAAGAATTTATAAGATCCAAAGTGTCCAACATTTTACCAGCAATGTTAAGGAATACAAAGATGAAATTCATCTCAGGTAGTTCCTTCCCCAGCTGATTAAAATCTGGTACTTTTGATGGTTTCCAAATTTTGCAGTTTGGAGCAATTAAGAACCACACTTGTCTTCATGAATTACAAAACTTCACATATTTGAATGTGGCATCGTTTCTGTCAGTCTGAAAATTGCAAAGATCAGAATCCAAATTTAAAGAGTTTATTCAAGTAAAAAGCTGGGAATGCCCATCTGGAAAGCACAGATTCCAGAGAAATGCCATCAGTGCTCCAAACTTAAAAGTTAGGGTCTTGATTATATAGGAAGAAAACAAAGGAATGTAACAGGATTACAACATTTACTATACAAGGCTGGTTTATGAGTTACCTCAGTTTAATTAGTCACACTTTGGTTTTTAACCCCCATAGGTCTTGTTTTTATTTCCTTTCTGATTTAGAAAGGTATATTTAATGCTCCGTCTTAGACAATATGATGGTCATGAAGTCTTTGTGTGAGAGAGGTAAGAAGGAAGTTAATCTATAATGAAGATAAATAGTGAAGAGGGAAGGGGTCTTCTTTAGCACCTTTAGTCATTTACAACATTTTACAAAACAATGTTGGTAAGGAACAAGGCTAATCCATAATTAGAGAAACAAAGGTTATAGCTGCCTAGGTCATAGCTGCCCATCACATAATGCAGGCCACATGATCTCGTTTCTTTAAGGCTCAAAATAATTTATAATTCCAATAGTTTAGATTCTAAATTACTTTTTTTTGCATTTTCACCCCAAATCTCCTTCTCAGGCCCACTGTGAGACAGACCTTAGCCAAAACTGTATTGATAACCTTGCCTCCATAACACCCTACTCTGGTGGGTCACAGTGACATTTCAGTCTCCTGGAATTAGTGTCAGTTCAGAGCCAGGATCCGCTTTTCCCTGAAAAATCTGATTATTTTTTTGTCCAGTGCACAGATACACTGGTAAAAGGCCATAGGTTCCTTTGGAGAAGGCTAGAAGAAACACTAACAGTATAAATTTTTGGCACTGTACCAAGGTCCTTCCTTAAGGGAACCTACCCTTCCCTTCATTGGACGGATTCTGGGTCTATAAGCTGCCTCAAGTCTGGGAATTGATTAAGGGGTTATGACTCTCTGTTTTTATGATTTAAGTTAGATTTTTGTTCACTTGACTGAGAATGTTTCTGCTTATCTAGATCAGGCAACAATTTAGTAGGCTTCCTATCTATTTTACTAGGAACGACATTATCAACTAGCCAATGTCGTAGGTCTGTGCCAGTCAGACTAATTTGATTGCTGCTTTGATTCTTCTATTCATTACAGGAACCATGCCCACCTTGCCTTTGACAATAGAGTGGTGACACTTGACCCCTGGCACTCTGGGATCCAATGACTCCCAGATTGAGTTACTGGATCCCAAAGGACATTGTCGCAGTGGGACATTAAACAGTGAATTTAGATTTACCAATTCAGTAGCAGCAGGTTCCAGTATAAATTCTGGTCTACAGAGAGGAACAATTACAATGCTCCTCAGGATGCTGGAGCAAGGCTGGGAATTTGATTTGCATTGCCATTTAGCCACTCGTAGGATGAGATTCTGGGTTTGGTTTTCAGCGGTGTCAACCCTATAGCTCCAGGAGATAAGGGTCAATTTCAGGGCACACACAGAAACTTTCAAGTCATTTATGCACTACTTGAGTTGGGAATTCAAATCTCTGAGCTCATTCTCTTTTTTCCCCACTTTGTCCAGTGACATTAGAAACAGTCAGCTAATCTTATCATGCTTATTAGTTTGACATAAATGTTCAAAAGTATCATATTCTTGGTCTCCCTAATCCTTGCATCTTTTTTTAAATTTTAAAATATTAAGGTGCCCAAATGTTTTTGTTACATGGATAGCTTTTATAATGCTTTAGTCAGGGCTACAAGTGTGCCCAATACCCAAACAGTGTTCATTGTACCATTAGGTAGGCTTTTACACAACTCCTCCTCCACACTTCTTGATTTCCAACAATTTTTACTTATTTCTGTGCCCACGTGTGCCCATTAGTTAGTTCCATATTATTAGAGAGTACATGTGGTGTGGTGTTTTCCCATTCTTGAGATACATCACTTAGGATAATGGTCTCCAATTCCATACACATTGCTGCAAAAGACATCATTTTTTATGGCTGAGTAGTACGACATGTTATATGTATATCACATTTTGTTAATCCACTCACATAAATTGATAGGCACTTGGGTTGATTCCACATCTTTGCAATTGTGAGTTGTGCTGTCATAAATACTTGAGTGCAGGTGTCTTTTTGATAAAATGACTTCTTTCCATTTGGGTAGATACCTAATAGTGGGATTTCTGGATCAAATGGTTGGTCTACTTTTAGTTCTTTGAGAAATCTCCATACTATTTTCCATAGAGGTTGTACTAATTTGCAGTCCCACCAACAGTGTGTAAGTGTTCCTTTCTCTCTGCATGCACATCAGCATCTATTGTTTTTGGATTTTGTAATCAAAGCCATTCTAAGAGGGGTAAGGTGATATACCATTGTGATTTTAATTTGCATTTCCCTGATGATTAGTGATGTGGAGCATTTTTTCATGTATTTATTGGCCATTTGTTTATTTTCTTTTGAAAATCTCCTGTTCATGTCTTTTGCTCACTTTTTAATGGGGTTGTTTCTTTTTTTTTGGCTGATTTGTTTGAGTTCATTGTAAATTCTGGATATTAGCACTTTATCATATGTAAAGTTTTTGATTATTTTCTCTCATTCTGTAGATTGTCTATTTGCTCTGTTGATTATTTCCTTAGCTGTGCAGAAGCTTTTTTAATTTAATTAAGTCCCATTTATTGATTTTTGTTGTTGTCGTAGTTGCCGTAGCAGTCTTAGTCATAAATTCTTGGCCTAGGCTGATATGTGGAAGAATTTTCCTACATTTACTTCTAGAATTTTATGATTTCATACCTTCATTTAAGTCTTTTATCCATCTGGAATTAATTTTTTGTGAGTGGTGAGAGATAGTAGTACTGTTTCATTCTCCTGCATGTGGCATTCTAATTACCTAGCACCATTTATTGAATAGGGCTTCTTTTCCCCAGTGTATGTTGCTGTCTGTTTTGTTGAAGATCAGTTCTTTGTAGGTAGATGTTTTTATATTTGGGTTCTCTGTTGGTCTATGTCTCTATTTTTATACCAATGCCATGCTGTTTTGTTTACTATAGACTTGTAGTATAGTTTGAAGTCTGGCAATGTGATGCCTCCAGATTTGTTCTTTTTGTTTAAGATCACTTTGGCTATTTGGGTTCTTTTTTGGTTCCAAATGAAGCATAGAATTATTTTTTTCTAGATTTGTGAAATAGAGCATTGGCACATTGATGGATATTGCTTTGAATCTGTCAGTCACTTTGGGCAGTATGGACATTTTAACAATGTTGATTCTACTGATCCATGAGCATGATAAGTTTTTGCATTTGTTTGTGTTATCTGCAATTTCTTTCCTCAGTGTTTCATAATTCTCTTTGTATAAATATTTCTCCTTCTTGATTAAGTATATTCCTAAGTATTTTATTTTTTTGTAGCTATTATGATTGGTATTGAGTCTTTGAGTTGACTCTCAGCTTGACTGTTATTGATATATAAAAATGCTACTGATTTGAGTACATTGATTTGTAACCTGAGACTACTGAATTAATTTATCAATTCCTGGAGTCTCTTGGTGGAGTCTTTGGGATTTTCTAGATACAAGATCATATCATCAACAAAAAGTGATAGTTTGACCTCTTCTTTCCTGATTTGAGTGCTCTTTATTTCTTTCTCTTTTGATTTCTGATTGCTCTGGCTAAGACTGCCAGTACTATGTTGAATAGAAGTGGTAACAGTGGGTACCTTTATCTTGTTCCAGTTCTTAGGGAGAATGCTTTCAACTTTTCCCCATTTAGTATGATATTGGCTGCAGGTTTGTCATATATGGCTTTTATAATTTTGAGGTATGTTTCTTCTATGCCTAGTTTTTTGAGGGTTTTTTATCATGAAAGGGTGCTGGATTTTGTTAAATGCTTTTTCTGCATCTATTGAGATGATTATATGGTCTTTGTTTTTGCTTCTGTATATGTGGTGAATCACATTAATTGATTTACATGTTGAACCATTCTTGCATCCCTGGGATGAAGCCCACCTGGTCATGGTAGATTATTTTCTTCACGTGCTGTTGACTTTGGTTTGCTGGTATTATATTCAGGGTTTTTGCATCTATATTCATAAAGAATATTGGTTGTGATTTTCTTTTTTTGTGTGTGTCCTTTCCTGACTTTTGTATCAAGGTGATACTGGCTTCATAGAATGAGTTGGGGAGGATTCCCTCCTTCTCAGTATTATGGAATAATTTCTACAATATGGGTACCAGCTCTTCTTTGTAGGTCTGGTGGAATTCAGCTGTGAATCCATCTGGTATGGGGTTTTATTTTGTTGTTGTTGGAAGATTTTTTTATTACTGCTTCGATTTCACTGCTCATTTTTGGTCTGTTCAGGGGGTCTATTTCTTCTTGATTGAGTCTTGGGAGGTTGTGTGTTTGCAGAAATTTGCCCATTTCCTCTATGTTTTCCAGTATATGTACACAGAGATTTTTATAGTACTCACAGATGATATTTTGTATTTCTGTGGTATCAGTTGTAATATCTTATTTTTCATTTATAATTGAGCTTATTTGGATCCTTTCTCTTCTATTCTTGGTTAGTCTAGCAAAAGGTCTATTGATTTTGTTCATCTTTTCAAAGAAATAACTTTTATTTCATTGATCATGTGTTTAGTCCTGCTCTGACCTTTGTTATTTCTTTTCTGCCGCTGGCTTTAGGTTTGGTTTGCTCTTCCTTTTCCAGTTCCTTGAGATATGACATTAGGTTGTTTTGTGATATTTCTGTCTTTTTGATATAGGCATTGAAGGCTATGAATTTTACCCTTAGGAATGCTTTTGCTGAATCCCATAGAGTTTGATTGCTTGTGTCCCTTTGTCATTCAGTTTGAGGAATCTTTTGATTTCTACATTAATTTCATTATTGATCCAGTAATTATTTAGCTACAGTTTGTTTAATTTCCATGACTTTGTGTATATTTGAGTGTTTCTGTTGGAATTGCTTTGTAGTTTTATTCCACTGTAATTTGAGAAAATACATTATATAAATTTGGTTTTTTTAATTTGTTTACACATATTTTGTGGCCTAAGATATAATCAGTCTTGAAGAATGTTCCATGTGCTGATGAGAAGTATGTATATTCAGTAGTTTTGGAGTAAAATGTTATGTAAATGTCTGTTAGATCCACTTGTTCTAGAGTCCAATTTAAGTCCAGTGATTCTTTGTTTATTTTCTGTTTCTATGACCTGTCCAGCTTTGTCAGTAGATTGTTGAAATCCCCAGCAATAACGATGCTCTTGTTTGTCTCTTTGCTTAGTGCTAGTAGGATTTGCTTTATGAATCTGGGAGCTCTTGTGTTAAGTGCATATATTTAAGATCATTATGTCTCCTTGTTGAATTGCTTCCTTTACAATTATATAATAACTGTCTTTGTCTTTCTTTAGCCTTGTTGATTTGAAGTCTATTTTATCTAATATGAGAATGGCTAAACCTGTCTCTTTTGCTTTCTGTTTGTGTGGAATATTTTTTACATCCCTTCACCTTAAGTCTGTGTGTGTTCTGGATTAAATGTGTTTCTGGAGACAGCAGATACTTGGGTTGCGGGTTTTCATAGATTCGGCCAGCTTATGTTTCTTAAATGGGGCATTCAGACAATTAACATTGAATGATAGAATTGATATGTGGGATATCATTCTGTTCATCATGTTGGGTAGTGCCTTATTGCTTTGTTTTCCCTCTTGTACTATTGTTTTATATGAGCTGTGAGCCTTAGATCTTGATGAGTGTCTATTGTGCTGGTCCATGTATAATGCAGTTCTGAGTATTTTCTGCAGGACAGGTCTGGTCATGACAAATTCCCTCAGTGTTTGCTTGTCTGGAAAAGTCTTTATTTCTCATTCATATATGAAACTTAGTTTTGGCAGAGCCTGAGACCCTTCACAATGGCCACATGAGCATGCTTCCCAAGCTTTGGGTAGGCAACGTAGGCTAGTTGACTGAGCTTGTGACGGACACACTTTGGGATCTTAGGCTTAACCTCCTTAGGCTTTACAAGGGCCTTGATAGCTTCAGCATGTTCACACATGGCGTTGGCATTGTTGGCTTGCATCTTCTTCAGACCCTTCTTGTTGTGCTTCTTGGCAAAACACATGTTACTCAGGAAATTGGGGTCTACCCTCTTAAGAGATTCATATCTTTGTGACTGGGGCTTCTTGGTGCCATTGCTGTGCCACTTTTGGGACTGGTTGTGTATGATGTGGTTCTTGGACTTGGCCATGTCTGCACTATAACCCATGGCTGCCAAAGTGCCTGGGACCGGAAAAGAAAGAAAGAGGCTGTGGCACATCATGGGAAATCTAATGCTTGCATGTTATACGTGTTTGGTTAGAGGTAGCCAATAGTCATATTTTGTGTCAAATTTTATTACAGATTACACCATGGGCTATCAGGGTTCTCTTTACCATTGAAAATAGAGTATTGGTGTCTTCAAATTATCAAATTAAAGAGCCAATTTTAGAAACCCCAGAACCAATTCGGAAGATTGATCTTTAAGATTCTCTTCCTCTAAAACAACTCTCAATACCAAAATCTGCAGGAGTGGGCTGGCAGCTTGGAGACCCAGGAGAGCTGATGTCCCAGTTTGAGTATGAAGGCAGTCTGTCTGCTGTGAGGACCATGAAGAGCCAATGTACATGTGAAGTCTGAAGGCAGTTTGTTGAAGAATTCTCTCTTGCTTGAGAAGGCCAGTCTTTTTGTTTAATTCAGGCCTTCAACTGATTAGACGAGGATCACCCTCATTAGGCAGGGCCATCTACTTTACTCAAAGGCCTCAAAACCCACCAGTTTAAATGTTAATCTCATCTTAAACACCCTCACAGAAACACTTAAAATAATGTTTGACCAGATATCTGGGAACCTTATGGCCCCGCCAAGGTGACACATGAAATTAACCATCACATACAGTGATATTTTACCGCTGATTTCTCGACCTTCCAATTCTGCTTCCACACTAACAGTAGGGTGACCCATCTTGAGAATCATTCCTGCTTAAAACTATTCAATCATTATGCATTTCCCAAAGGACAAAAAGCCACACTTCTTACTATTAACATTTAAGCTTCCTCTGTTTCTTACCTTGCCTCAATCTCTCTCTCCAGGTATACTTCCTGCCCCTCAGAACTACTCTCATCACATCATTGTGCCTTCACCCTATACCAATGTATAAAACTATTTATATTTCTTGCAACATATCAAATTTTCATGCCTCCATGTTCCTCACCCATCCCCCATTCTTTCATTCCCAAATATATTTGCTTATAAAACATGTGTTTGAAATCCCTGAACTACCTTAAACATCTCCTCCTCACAGATGCCTCTGCTGACCTCCCATCAAAGTTATCTCTTCCTTGATGTTACCACTGAATGATGCCACTATAGCCCCAAGCTTATCACACTGAATTGTCCCCATTTTCTTTTTGTGGCTGGCTCACCTACTTGATTAGAAGCTCTATTATGTTCAGGAACTATTTTCTTTGTTCTTTCAGTGTCTTGTGTGGTGTCTGATCCCCATAAGTACTCAAAAATTGTTTTATGGAGTGAATGAAAGAGGAGAGACTTAATGAAGGAAGAAGTTGGGGCTTAATTTGGTAGTCAGTGAGGAATCACTGCAAGTCTTAAATAAAAATCTCTTCTTGAAAGAGCAATGATTTGTTCTTTAGGATGACTAATCTGTCAGTGATGGGGATAAGGAGGAGGGAAAAGTGAGGAAAAGAAAAAGAAACGGAGGCTAACGGGGCTATTGCAATAGTCCAAGGATGATGTAAGAAAGAGTTAAAATAGTTAAATGGAGTAGGGATAGGACAAATTGTGATATAGTAAAGATATGACTATGCCTGTAATTAGAGATACTTAGAAATATTCTTTTTTTTATGGCACATGGTAGAATTGGATTTCCTTTGACCCCTTTGAAGTTACGTCCATATAATTTTCTTTGGGGCTAGTAAGATATGATTGGGAGTGTTGAGTGCCACCTCCAAACAGAAGCTCTAAGAACTAGCACATGATATGCCATATGCTGATTTTAATGCCTCAGTGATCATAGATTCATATGTCAAGATGGGACCTCTATTAGCCTTGTTCCCTGACACACTAGGCTGAATACAGGCTGAGATGGACTAGGCTGAGGACAGTTCCTGTGCCAACCTATATCAGACATGTAATGTGAATGAGAAATTAACTTCTATGTGTCAAGCTACTGAAATTGTGGAATTGTTTGTTATCACAGCAAAATCTAGCTTATCCTGACTCATCAGGATTCTGCTAGGGAAGGAAGAAAGCATGCAGAAAATATTATAATTTGTCATGAGGGAGTTTGAATGTTTGGCATGAGTGAATGATAGGCTGTCATATAAGGTTGTTCATGGTGTGCACTTCACAACTGTAAAGTTCTTGTTTATATCACAGTCTATCTGAATTGTAGTCCCTATAGCGATGCAGTATATAACCTGTACAGATGTACACAGCAGTCCTGGGAATGATTCTCTCAGAAAAAAGTATTTATCATCCACTGACTCCCAAATGTTATTTTAAATGCTAGGAATACAAAGTAGAGTTGATCACCATCTGTGATATGGTCACAGGCCAGCACGATGTGACAGGACCTCTGATAGAGGTGCTACGTATAGATAGAGAGAAAAGCAATCAGCTCTGTTAGTTGTAGTTGAGCTGGGGTTTAAGGATAATTTAGAATTGTTCATGTAGATTAAGTCATTTTAAGAAAAAGTAACAGAAAAACATGTGGCACACTGGGGGAAAGGCAACAAATCCATGTGGCTGTGGTTTAGGCATGAATTTTGGAGGTAAGTAATAATGGTAGGAAAAAAGTTTGGAAAGTTAAATTGGAGTCATTAAGAAAAAATTTATGCTGATAATTTCTGGAGCAAGAGTCCTAGAAGCTTTTTGATCAGATTTAAGTTTTATGTTTGAAAAAATATTAACGGGGAATTTCTATTGATAGAAATAAGAATATTAGATCTAAAAAGGAAGCTGATACATTGTGATCTTTTGATTAGTAATTTTTTATTTGAAAGATTATCATTTACAAAAAATAAACTTGAGAGAGTGTGTTAATTTTGTAAATACTGATTCCAAGTATGAATCCACCTCCATTATTGGTGCTATTTTGAAATTTTATCAGCTTGAAGATAGCTTGAAATACATGCACCATCAGTTAGAACTGGGAAACCTGTTTGTCATGCAAAAATTACCTCTGTTGTAAGGTGACTTGATTGTGTAATCATGCACAGCCATAACAATACCACCTAGGGGTAGAGAAATTTTTAAGAACTTGTAAAAAGCAGAGGTCAACCAACTATAATCCGAATTTTACAATTTCTCTGGAGAGAAAGTCCATTTGGATGAGCTTTGTGTCTTGCCTTTTCTGTTTTTTGGCTTTTAAGGTCTTTCCTGCAGTGACATTTACCATGATAGATTGCCACCTCTATCACGGGCCATGCTTTCTGGTTAATGTTTGGCAGTTCAGGTATTACTATAAAATGCTGGTGTCTAGATCTGCTGCATCACCTGAATTTAAAATAAAACCTTTAAGTATTTCCCCCCCATGATGAAATTATTGCTTTTAGCCCCATGCAGCCCATTAGATACTCTTATTTATAAGCTTTTGAGATATATCATTCAATGTTAACAGCTTTAATGGCCCAATACTTCCTCAGCTTTGCCAGCACATAGATAAATATCAGACAATAAGAAACGTCCTAGTGATGGTGCAAATGACCATCACAACAGCACAGTTGGTCCCTGAAAATTCTTATCTGACTATGAAAATCCACTAAACTTTAAAGTCTTTACACATTGGTGAGGAACTAATGAAAATACAGCCTTCAGAGTGAGGGGAAAATCAGAGAGTTATAAATGGCCTGGTGAGACATACATGTCAAAGTAGCTGCCAGATGTTGACATATCCAAAGTCAAAGGAGAACTTGATTTGAATTCTAATTTGTTTGAGGAGAAAGAATGATAATTATTTCCTACCCAAAGATTCTTGTTTCAGGGGCTCTACAGAACATTATTCTAAATTGTGCCAGGGAATCAAGTGCCTGGAACAGAGTAACCACTCAATTAATATTTAGCTATCCCACTGAACTGAGAAATAAATTGAAATTTTCAAGTTGAACTTAAAATCAAGTACTCCATTGGCTTTTGTACTAATTAACATATAGTCTGTGATTCAAGCTATACATTTTTTAAAAATCCTTCCAAATTTAAAATGCAATGGGAACATTCTCCTCCCCGTTGATAATGCTGCAGGTGGCAAGGTAGGACTGCTGACTACTGATAATATATGTGCTCCCCGACCGTGTTCAGCAGAGAGATTTTGGAAAATATGATTTAACTAAAAATATCTCTAGAACTAGGATACCAAACATTTTCATAATGAGATTGACCATTTTGCAATCCCTAAGACTAATTATTGTTATAGTCTTCGGAGCATGCAACCTATTCCAGACAGTTCACCAGGTTTCATACTTAGAAAACATTATCTCGTTTGATTTTCTCAACAGTCCTGTAAGGTAGATATTCTGATTTATTTCTTTTTCTTTTACATAGGAGGAAACTGAGATTCAAAAACTGACCCCATCACATAGCTCTTAATCAGCAGGCTGTGATTTGAATCCAGACTGACTGAATCACTGCATTTTTAATCACCACAATCATGGCCTTCTCACCAGTGCAATTTAGATATGGGTTTTATTTTTCTCTTTTCATTATTGTATGCATCAAGAGGCTTCACAAATATGATTCCTTAGACTATCTGAATGATTGAGCGAACCTCAATGCAAGGGTTGTTAGGTTTCTCTGAAACACCCTTTCTCTGATAAATCTCTCAAAGGGAACAGTCCAAGGATAATAAACCGAGGCATCTCGGGGACTCATGGGAATTTACCTCTGTGATTGATGGAATGAACTGGCTGTCACCTGCATACATAGTAAATAAAGCTAGGAAATGCATGAGATTGCCACCTGAAAATTGACATTGGTTTGTTCATTTTCTTAGGGGAAGAATACAATTGAAATGAAGGGAGCTGAGGGGAACCATAAGAATGATTGATAGAAAGATACAGAGTTTAGATTAGGAAACTAGAAAAGAGAATGGAAAGTTTTATTATTATTACATTACAATTTCTTCAAAGTATATCAGTACCTTTTCCTTAGTGCAATCACAATGTAGATAGCACTTTACTAGGCCCCATGGAAAAGACAGAAACAGAGAAACAGAGAGAGAGAGAGACAGAAATGCTGTCTGCCTCAAGGAGATAATGATTTAATTAATGAATTAAAAATTAATTGGTACTGAGTTGAAGGGCACGCGCATGAACAGCACAGGCACAATTTCACCACCCAAGGCCATCTCTGCTAATCATCTCATATAATTTGTCCCTAAGTGAATGGCCCTACTAAGAAAGAAAACCCAAGCTCTCTTGGTCAGGAAAGACTAAGCAGGGTGTGAAATGCAATGTATCAAAGGTATTCAGGCAAATTATTCTTTAATGTACAAATGAAGAAAACAAAGGCTAAAGATTTATCTTTTATTATGTGGCAAAGAAAAGCAGATAATTAATGATCAAAGTGGCTGAGAATTTTGGTGCCTTTATTTACCTCAGATTTTAATAAAATAATATTTTAAAAATTGATGACTAAGAGAGATATTCACCTAGGGTTATTTAAATATGGCTCTTTTAGCCTTATAGTTTACCTCAAAAATGTACTTACCCTTAATTTGTATGTGACATAAATTGCAGACAGTCTGGTAAGTCTGAGATGATCATCAAGTTGCCTTCCAAGGAGGGAAGGGACTGGGCCAACTCTTTAGAAATTGTTCAACTTCCAAACCACAGTTACATGGAGTTGATAAGGGAGTAGAGTAAGCATTACATAAGGGGGAAATAATGGGAGGTGAATGATTCAAAAGAGAAAGAAAAATAGTCTCTCTAAAATTCAGTGAAATAGGAGGATAGCAACTTCTAACAAACCATGGGTTTGGATCTCTGTGGAAAATCGTGAACATTCCCCTTAAGACACTTCAAACTAGAGGGAATTGTGTTTCTAGCAAAGTCTTTTCTAATTAGGTGTTCTGTGTCTGTAGAGTGTGGAATTAGCTGTACCCTGCTGCCATGTCGTTTCCAGCATTTAATTCCAATTGGACAACCTTCGTGTGGGACCACAATTCTATTCTTTAAAGTCCCAACTGTTAAGTGCTTGCTAATGACCATGGGCTTATCACCTCCTCTGAAAATACTTTCTTTTCCAGAACAGTTCCCACAGAGCGACTTGGCTCAGGGCCTACATTTCACATGGTAGGCATTCAACAAATATGTGTTGAGTATTTTTGAAGGAACAAATCCTGACCCCACTTGGGGAACATCTCTCTCCTACTGAAACTTCCCAATATAAAATATGTCCCCACAGTCTACATGACAATGGATAGGTTCAGAATTCAGATTCAGAATTCTGTCAGTAGCCAAGCCCTTTGCCATTTAGACTGTTACAATTTATATACTCGAGGTTTGGGCAAATAATGACTGGCACTCAGGTTTAATGACAGTTTCACTTTGAAGTGTTCAGAAGAAAAAGGCACCCTTAAGCACAAAATAATGTTCTCTCTAGATTACTGTGATCATCTGAGAATAGAACATAAAAAGGGAAGACTCTTTGGTAGTGTGAGCTATTTATCACATGTCAATATACAGCTTTTCATTTCTGGACACAGGATGTCACAGAGACCTGGCCAAATTAGATTAGGAAGTTCTAACCACAGAAGGTTGCCTCTGTGAGCAAACATATGTGATATTTTATTGCATACACTCCTGCCCAGAGGAAACTTCAAAGACTCCTCTAATGCTGGGCCAGATGAAGCCTTTAACATCTTACCAAGGAGCATTTTATGTCTGGACTCATGTCTTCCATTAATCCTTGAAGACTGTATATACACATTGCCTTTCCATAGCCGAGATTTAAAATTTCCTTGTATACCCTATAGTGTCCTTTTTTATTATTTTTGGATTAGTGTCAGTTAAATGCCTTGATTTAAAGATGTTAGTGAAAAAATTGGCAGAACTTTATTTGAAAAAGAAGGATGCCAAGAGACACAATGACTTAAAATGAACCTCAATCCCAGGTACTTGTTAGGTTTTCTTCAATGAGACAATGATTTAAAGTGAAATGTGTGAAACTCTCGATTAACCACAGATTCAATCATAATATCTAGAAAGCTTTAAAATGAGGATAAAAATATGTTTAGGTGGTTCAGAATTTAAATGCATCTATAAAAACATACACGTAAAATTCATTCCTTGGTTAGTCAAAAGCCTCAGCGTATCAGTGAGAATGACCATAATCTAAAAATTCAAGGGAAAAAAAATCAGAAGTTAAAGTTCATCTAGGCAACTTAACTTAGAAGATCTGTCTGACGTCAATACTTTTTCTATTTCTACTATGCATATGACTATATTTCCTCATGTGTAAAAGAGGACTAATATCCTCTTCACAAGGATTAAGGAGACGGCATACGTTTAGCATCTAGAGCAATGTGTGATATGCAGTAGGTATCCACAAAAAATGTGATGATAGAAATACTAGTGGTGGTTTTTGCTCTTAAAGGAAAAAGTGCCAAAAAGACTTGCCTCCTGAATGGCCTTAGTATAGTACCCTGAGTTCTTTAAAGGAAAAATAACTGTGAAAGTGGAGTAAAAACTAATTATCTTACAAATCTGTATGCACTTATTTCCTGCATACACAGATAACTTCACCAATAGATTTGGTCACACATCATAGGTCACAGTTAAGTGTTGACTGGGTGGAGGATATTTTGCAGTGGTAAATGAAAAGGAAGAAAGGAAATTATAGACACTTCAAAAATTCTATCACAAAGACTGGAAAGCATGAGATTAATTGCCTAATAAACACACCTTGGTAATTCTACCCATGGGCTAGAATATGAAGTACAACCTGAAATCAGGGAAACTTAGTTTAAACCAAAAACAAACCCCAAAACACATCTTTTATGAGTGCATGCATGTGCCTTCGAGCTCCTTATATTTTAGCTCAGAATTGAATGATGATATTTTAGCAATGTCTGCCATTTTCAGAGGTCTCTTATGTACAAGATTGTGTTACAACAGCAGTAGAAAGATAGGAAACTATCAAAAAGGAAGATTGGTTGAGATGAGTAGCTTATAATAGTTTACATTTTTTTTTATTTCAGGATATTATGAGGGTACAAACATTATGGTTACACTTTATGTCTTTGCCTCACCCAAGAACAGGTTAAAGGCATGCCCTTCCCCCTTACAATGCTCCCTGTGTCCTTTAGTTGTGGATTTATGCCCCCCCCATCCCCCTAATCCCTGGAGAGTATTACTGCCATGTGATCACCCTAGTGTTGATCAGTTAGTACCAATTCGATGGCGAGTACAAGTGGAGCCCATTCTTTCACTCTTGTGGTGCCTCACTTTGGATAATGGGCTTAAGTTTAATTTAGGAAAGTATAAGAGGTTCTAGATCACTGTCGCTTCTTATGATTGAGTAATATTCCATTGTATACATATACCAAATTTTAATAATCCACTCATGGATTGACGGGCACTTGGGCTGTTTCCACATCCTTGCAATAGTGAATTGTGCTGTCATGGCTGCTTTCTTATAAGCTCCCAGATGATGCCCGGGCTCTTGGTCC
>CAUYSK010014159.1:0-99933 GCA_963575035.1 Avahi laniger | reverse complement strand
GGCGGGGTGGGTGGATGGGGGGGTGGATGGGTGCATGGATGGATGGGTGGATGGATGGATGGATGAATGGGTGGGTGGATGGGTTGATGGATGGATGGATGGATGGGTGCATGGATGGATGAATGGGTGGGTGGATGGGTGGATGGATGGATGGATGAATGGGTGGATGGATGGATGGGTGGATGGATGGATAGATGAATGGGTGGGTGGATGGGTGGATGGATGGATGGATGGATAGATGGATGGATGTGCGGGTGGATGGATGGATGGATGGGTGGATGGATGGATAGATGAATGGGTGGGTGGAAGGGTGGATGGATGGATGGATAGATGAATGGGTGGGTGGATGGCCGAATGGTTGGATGTATAGGTGGATGGATGGATGGATGGATGAATGGGTGGGTGAATGGATGGACGGATGGATGGATGGATGGATAGATGAATGGATGTGTGGATGAATGAATGGGTGGGTTGATGGGTGGAGGGATGGAGGGGTGGATGGCTGAATGAATGGGTGAGTGGATGGATGGGTGGTTGAGGGATGGATGAATGGTGGGTGGATGGGTGGATGGGTGGATGGATGGGTGGTTGATGGATGAATGAATGTGTGGGTGGATGGATGGGTAGTTGATGGGTGGATGAATGGGTGGGTGGATGGGTGGATGGATGGATGGTTGATGGATGGATGGGCAGGTGGATGGATGGATGGGCGGGTGGATGGATGGATGGGTGGGTGGATGGGTGGATGGATGAATGGGTGGGTGGATGGGTGGATGGATGGATAGTTGATGGATGGATAGGTGGCTGGGTGGATGAAAGCTCATCGTGAGATCAAATGAGAGAGCATATGTGAAAATGCTGTGAGAATTGTCAAGTGTTGTAAAGTGTTGTAAGGTGTCTTTATAAAATGCGAGTGCCAGGCACTGTGATAGATGCTTTACAAACATCACTAACTCTCATCATCCAACTCTGCCTGGTGGGTACTATTCTCCCATTGTACAGATGAAGAAACAGAGGCTCTGGGGAAGTTTATTAACCTCCCTAAGATTGCAGGGCTGGTAGGGGATGGGATTCAAGCCCCAGGTATGTCTACCTGAAGGCTTAAGCTCTTCCCCAAATTGCATCATTATTCCAAAGTTCTCATTATCAGCAAAAATAACTGTACAGTGACATCCTCATGGTCACCGACAAGGCTGAACTAGACACCCTTAAACGAAATAGCCCCATAGTCATTCCTGAGTCACTTAGTCTTCTTTTTGAAGCTTCACTTGCCTTCTCTCTTACGGCCACTTGTCCTTTCTTGCTGCTGTCATCAAGGAACATTCACATAACACTAATTCCTCTCTAAGGAACCACTGCTAATTATTTCCAATATGAAACCAATTCTTGTGAAAATTAGGTGTAAAGTGGGAGTCAAGAGTTTCCTAACAAAGAAGGACATTTGTGGATTAGTTGCAATCCCCTTTGATTCTTCCAGGGTTTTTTTGTTTGTTTGTTTTCTTTTTTATTCTTTTTGGTTTCAGGAAGTTATTCCAGAAAGTTTAAATTGTAGGAACAGGTAGTATCCAGATAAGCCAGCACTTAAAAGACTCAAATGAGGCCAGGCATGGTGGCTCACGCCTGTAATCCTAGCACTCTGGGAGGCTGAGGCAGGAGGATTGCTTGAGGTCAGAAGTTTGAGATCAGCCTGAAAAAGAGTGAGACCCCGTCTCTACTAAAAATAGAAAAAATTAGCCGGGCATGGTGGCATGTGCCTGTAGTCCCAGCTACCCGGGAGGCTGAGGCAGGAGGATCACATGAGCCCAGGAGTGTGAGGTTGCCGTGAGCTAGGCTGATGCCACGGCACTCTAGTCTGGGCAACAGAACAAGACTGTGTCTCAAAAAAAAAAAAAAATGGAGAGACCCAAATGAATGAACAAATAAATGTGAAAGTATAACGGGAAAAACATACCAATGTAAAGACAGATATTTAAGAACACGCTGCTGCTGCTCTTTCTTAACCTTTATTGCAAGCTTATTACCGTGCTAAGGCAGCTCTACTGCATTTTCTTATTTAATCCTCTGAGGCTGCTACTGTCGATTTGTCCACATTACAGAAACAAATGCCAGTTCCGAGGGTAGGAGGTTTTCCCAGCTGAGACTGGCACTGTGGGCTCTGTCACAGAGCTGGAGCGCTCACTGCTGCACTTCCCCAGCTCTCAAAAACAAGGATCCTTTTTGCACTTCATTCAGTGCCACGTTTTTGTATTTTTGTGCTTTTTGTTGGTGATTTTGCTGTTTAAAATAGTCCCCAAGTGTAGGGTTGACCCTATGTGCAGGGTGGCTGTGAAGTGCCTTGCTGGAGAAAATTCTCGTGTTAGAGAAGCTCCATCCAGGCACGAGTTGTGATGCCCTTGGCCTTGAGTTCACTGTGAATGAATCAACAACGTGTGTTAAACAAGGCGTCTTCAAAAAGAAACACGTAAGACACACACAAAAATACACACGATTGCTTGCTGAAAGCACTGTGACTAGAGGCTTGCAGAAACAGCAACTCTGTTTCCCATGGGAGAAACGGTTTAGAATTCTCTAACTCAGGGTTCATGGTGACTTTTTAGAGCATAAGTACCGTGAATAACAAAGATTTGGACTGAAGTCACATTAACAGAAACCCTGTTTCAGGATAAAGTCATATTCTGAGCTGGAACACGAAGGCAGATCATCGCCTTGCTCGGCCTCAGCTGCGAATGAGCGCGTTGTGCGACTCAGTTTTCCACGCCCTGCATAGACCTGCAAACGGCCCCGTGTATTGACTTTGGGGCTACAGATACATCGAATAGATAGATAGCAAAGATAGAGTTCAACTTCCCCTGAAGTTGAGGTCATCCTGGATTAGGGTGGGCCCTAAATCCAGTATGGCCGTTGTCCTTCAAAGAGGAGGAGACACAGAGAGACGGACTCAGAGGGAGAAGTCCGTGCGATGACGGAGGCAGAGATCGCAACAAGGCGGCTGCAAGCCGAGGAATGCCAACGACGGTCGGCAGCTACTGGAAGCTGCAAGAGGCAAGGAAGGATCTTTCTTAGAGCCTTCGGAAGGAGCGTGGCCCTGCTCACACCTCGACTCCAGACTTCAGGCTTCAGAAGTGCAAGAGGATAGCTTCCTGCTGTTTTATGCCATCCAGTTTGCGCTACCTTGTTATGGCCGCCTTAGGAAACTAACATAGCATCTGCACATGCAGATGTCAGCCTGGATCCGGGAACGACAGGTCCTGTGGTTCCAGGGACTCTCTTCCCATTGGGGAGCCAGCTCAGCTCCCAACCCTGTAGATCAAAGATCAAATGTGAGAATGTGAAGGATTTAGGGACCTGGAAGGCGTTATATCAGCTCAGCGGATTGCTATTCAAGTCCTCAGGGCTCCAAATCACCTATCAGCAGCCGCGCGGCAGCCACTCCAAAAGCCCTGGGCTCCGGCTGAACGGAACTCGTCACCCTTCCAGACGAGCACTCGGCACAAGCTGCCACCACACGTCTGCTCAGGTCATTCCTTACACCAAGAACCCCCTCCAATGCCACAGCCTCGGTCTGCCAAGAAAGTGAAGTTTTCCTCTTCTCTGAAACTTCCATAGAACATAGAATGCCTCTTCTGACCTCCCATAGATTTTTGTCTTCTGTAAAAACTATAGGTAGATGTGCTTAGAGTCCACCATGCAATTAAAATCCTACAAGGCAGGAACTTCTTAGTCCTAGTCTTGCACCTGCCTGGTTCATCATGGTAGGTGCTTCATAAATAAGCTGGAGTTGTCTAGGCACTCGGTGGAGTGTGGCAGGTCCTCAAGGATAAGAGAGTTTTGGCCAGAGGACCTTCAGGGCCCTCCTTCCCTGACTTTCAGACTCTGGGATTGTTGAAATAATGGAGAGGCAGAGTGGGTCGATTTTAAGCCCCTCGTATAGCAGATGGGAAGACAGAAGCCTGGAGGCTTGTACAAGATCAGACGGCTCCTGGGCTCTGCAGCAGGGTTGGGAGAGGCTTGTTCCAGCCTCACTAAACACCTGCATCAGTCCCAGGGAGTCCTGTGCCCAGCCTCTGCCCCGAGGATGCCAGTCTGACGGCCCATTTCAAGAGCAGGGATGACTGCACACCATCCACTCTGAACTCGGGGTTTTTCCACATCCTCTGGCTATGCGTCCCTTCAGAGCAGGCTGCAGGAGGTGAGCAGGGCGGCTGGGCGCTGCTGAGCTCCTCTGGGCTTTGGCGGGTCAGAGAGCACAGACGGCAGAGCTGACAGCCGGAGAGGGGTCCAGAGGGCTTAGGCCGTCATTTTAGTGGGGAGGGCACTGCCAGACCTGACACGTCTTCCCACCCCCTCCTAGAATCACAAAATGGCTAATCTGGAATCACGCACTCAGGACCAGACAGCAACCCATCTGGGTGACCTGGCCAGGTGTGTGCCTCCAGGCAGTGGCTGGCCTGTGGACGCCCCTGGGGGGTGGATGCATTCGGCCATCGTTACCTTTAATGCTACACCAATGACAAAGCACCTGGAAGGCCAGACTCAGCTTCATGCTCACATAATCCAATGCCATGATTGTCCTGATGGAAAGTCGGACTCCTAGAGAGAGGTGGGCCCACCTCGGGCCGTGTGGTAAGGGCCCAGCCGCTGCAGGAAAGCCCAGCTCTGCCCACACCCAGACTGCCTTCTTCTGTTTATTCTTTTAGCTTGGAAATCACAGGAGAGCTGGAAGAACATTAGAGAAAGCCCCATTACACAGGCAGAAAAGCTGAGGCCAGGGGGGGAAGAAACTCATCAAGCTCTCTCAGAAAGCGGAGGGTGTCAGGGAGAACAAGGACTAGAACTAAAATGTGGCTTGTTTGTGTGGGCATGTTGGGGTGATTGCATTTACTTCTTTCAAGCCTTCTGTGAGAACAGAACAGTGGCTGGCATATAATAGATGCTCAATAAATTCATGGTGTGGGGGTGATAGCAAACTTAGAGATCCTAGTCTGGGCACTTGCTCTCCTGGTAGCCACTTACCCCTGGAAGGCTTCTGAACTATCAACATTTTCCCCCAAATTCCTGAGCATTCCCTTTGGGTGCCAAGTTCGACACGACCTCTTCAAATCCATCAAGTATGGAATAAAGGGTAGGCAGCTCAAGGTGAGTCATTCATTAATCATAAGCAAAACAGGCCCTGACCAAGGACACATCAGCACAAACCATAAAAAAGGAAATGGGGGAAATTATTGCTCAATCTCTTCATTTAATATTAAGTGCATTATGTTTTTTCATCTGAGTTCTGAGAGTGATAGCTCCCCACTGCCCGGTTTTATATGAACTCAATCCAAAGTCAGTTTTCCTTCAATGCAGGGATGCCTGCTTCATGGGTGCTGAGAGTGCGGTGAGGGACCTGGGCACCAGGGTCACTCACTTGGAAGGATGCCAGCTGGTGGGACCACGGAAGGGGCCTTGTCCTCAGTTTCTCAGCACTGCCTGATATATTCTGGGGGACGCAGATGAACGTGAGGACACCCCATCCTCGGGAGCTGCGCTTCACAGGGGTAGAAACGGCCAGTGTCCGAGTGACTGTGCGAAGAGCCATCTGTTGACACCACTGGGCTGTGGCCAGCGGGGCCTGCCTGAGCTGGGGGAGGGGAGATAGGGAGCAGGACACCACGCAGACTGCTCAACCACGTTTACCTCTTTTCCTCCTTTGCTCTCACCCGTGTCCCGCGATGTAGACGGGTCACGGGGTGGGATCGCAGACTGAGGCCCAGCGTGCGGTTGGTGCCCGGTGCAGGGCTCTTTCCCTCTCTGCACCACCTTTCAAGCAGCGTGGCTGGGACCCCGCCCTCCCAAAAGGGAGCCGCTACTTCACGACCGAGCTGCTTGTCTGTCCGAGGTGGACGACCTCGGGCTTGGCAAACACTGCCCTTTGCGCCGCAGCGGTGCCCGGGCACCTTCTCCCTCCCCCGGCGCTCCCAGCCCGCCAGACGCCGTCTCCGCTGTCCCTCTCCCGCTGCGGCAACGGCTGAGCTCTACCACGTGCCCTGATTAGATTGCGCAGCTCCCCGCGAAGGTGGCAAGGCCCGACTGGCATGGGCACGCCCCCACGCAATTTGCACAGCGTGGGAGTACTGTGATCCAAAGGTGAGACTCGGGAGTTTGCCCCAAAAAAAAGCCCAGAGACGGAGGGGAAGGATAGGGTGATGAGGATATAATTTGACATAAATTACCTGCTGCTTGCTGGAGTGGAATGAGGCGGCGAGAGCTGCCAGGGCAAGCCTGGGTGGTACCATCTCAGCAGAGCAGAGAGGCTGGCCTGGCAGGGGGGTGGGCAGGAGGAGGCGCTCACGTGCCCTCGGTGTGGGCATCGCTTGAGAATCCCAGGTTGTCAGCACTGCACGGGTCCTGACAGGTCGTCTCGCCTAGGAGTTCCAAATGCCTGGGGACCAGCGGGCCGCAGGAGCATCACCTGGGAGCTCGCTGGCGAGGCAGACAACTGGGTCCCACCCTGCAAGGTTCTGAATCAGAAAATCTGGGGTGCGGCCAGGGCAGCCATGTTGCCGATCAGCGCCAGGCACAGCCCTCACTCAAAGCCTGCTGGGAAATCGCTGTTCACCTGACAGCTCCCTCGTTTGACAGGGAGGACACTGAGCTGAGCCAGAGAGGAAGAGGGTGCGGCCAAGGTCCCTCAGAGGGTTCGGAGCAGATTCCTCCCTTCCTTCCTCACTTTCTCCCTCCCTCTCTCCTTTCTTTCCTCACGCTCTTCCTTCTTTCATTCCTCTCTTCTTCTGTCCCTCCTTTCCTTCCTTCTTGTCTTCCTTCCTCCTTTCTCCCTCCTTCCCTCCTTTTTCTTTCCTCTCTTCTTCCCTTTCCTGTCCTCCCTCCCTCCCTTCCCTCTTTCCCTCCCTCTTTCATTCATACATTTATTCGACAAACACCGATTCGGTATCTGCTATATGCCAGACACTGTGTTAGGTGCAGAAAGAGCCCCAGTCCCTCCCCTGCTGAAGCAAACACCTTAGTGGGAAAGACCAGCATTAAGCAAACAATCACACACATGAATGTAAAATCACAGCCATGCCCAGAAGAGGCGTACAAGAGGCTGTCTCCAGGGGACCTAACACTGCACAGAGGTGGCCTCGGTGTCCCCATCTGTAAAGTAGGACCTCCTTACTTACCCTGCCTCCTTCACCACCTGCACAGCTCACACCAGATGCTAACAGAGAACAGATTTTTTGACATTAAAGTAGTTCTCCAAATGCCAGGCTTATCTTGACTTTGATAGCTATCAATAAATATTTGTAGAATTGAATTGCCGAATTGAATTATTCTACAAAAATAAAGCAAGGATTAGCAAGACTCCCTACCACCAACTTCGTGGTCATTCAATTTCCTGTTCGTGCTGATAAGACACAGCCTGGATTTGCTGGATCTATACAAAGACCAGCAGAAATACTGCCTTCTACAGATCCTGGGGATGTCAGAGCTGGAGGACCTCGGATATCATCTGGTCATAGCCGCCCTCAACTCCACAGAATGGGAAACTGAGGCCCAGAGAGAGAAAAGATTATTTAAGATCACACATGGGAAGAGTGGCAGAGCCAGGCCCCAAACCCAGGCTTCCTGAGTCCCAGAACAATTGGATAGATGACGGATTAACAAAAGAGAAAAAAGGACGTGTCTCGGGTGCCTAGACGCTGGGGACTGTCATTCTCTATGGTAAAAACCCAGGGTTGGAAACATCCTCCATTACGAACCGAGGCTCTCCTGCAGGATGAGTCCCCAGGCTGCCAGGAGTACTTCTCCAAGAGCAAATGTCTGAGTGTGTTTGGTAGATACTGGTTGCTTTCTCCAGTTTCTGTTCTGGGAACATCACCAATATTTCCCTTTGGGGAACCACCCTCTCCCTCCCCAGTCTTAGTCCATGAGGTTTAGGTGTGGTCGAATCCATCTACTCTCAGGGAAGGTGGGCACATGTCTCAGGACTGGCCAATCAGCTTATTCCATCTCCATGGTCACAGTGATTGGTTCAGGGAAGGACATATGACTCAAGATGGTCCAATAAGAGTCAAACTTGGAATTTTGTTTGGAACTATTGGGAAAGAGGCACTGAATTTTTGCTGGTTTTGTCAAGTTAGTAAGATGTTACCCTGGCACTTCTAGCAGCCATCTTGCTACTGAGCTGGAGAGCCTTTCTATAATATTAATGACTCAACACAGTGGCGGGGAGGGAAACAAGAGCTGAGGAGTAACTGAGTCTTGATGACATGTATATTTTTTGGACTCCTAGATGCAACCATTCCTGAGGCTAAATACTCGGTACTTTTCAGTCCTAGGAGGCGGTAAATTCCCTATAACTGATTAGCCAACATTTTTTACTCAAATATGGCAGAGACAGACACCAGAGATTTGTGGAGTTCTGGCAGGGAAGCAATTGTCTAGTCCAGGACAATATTTTCCAGCATCCCGTGCAACTGGGTGGTGCCTTCTAGCTGAATTCTGGCCAATAAAATCGAAGGCAGAAGTGAAGTGTAGCACTTCCACCGAAACCTTCCGTGCCATCTTCCACACTCTTTTCCTCTGTCCACGGACTAAATGTCAAAACACCCAGGGTGATCTTGGGAGCTACATATTGAAAATGGCACCAGGTTGGGCCCTTGAAGGACTCCATGGAGGAGAATTTTGTCTCCTGCCAATTGGACTGAAGTGAATGGAAAGTAAACTTCCACTGTGTTAAGCCATCAAAACTCTGGGGCCTCATTGTGATAAGTTACCATTATCTTCATTAATTCACCTAGGGTGTCATTCAGGGTTCTTAGCCATAAACAATAGAAATCGCCTCTGGCTAGCTTAAGCTGAGAAGGGATGTGTTAAAAGAATGGTGTCTGCTCAGAGACACTCCATGAGGACAGGAGAACCCAGACCTGGGGCTATGCGGCTCAGAACGATGCCCAGATTCATGCCACCGAGTGGAAACTGGGGGGACACCATTGAAGGTTCCACTGGACACCCATATCTACCTGGCCCGTTGGCACCCCGATACCACCCCTGAGAATTGAGTATAGCTGCCACCATGGCCACTGTCTTTTTTGGAAGAGATTCCTCAAAGCCCCTGCTTCTCCATGCCTGATAGAAAGTCTAGGGCAGGTATATCTTATTGATGGAGTCTCGGTCATGCAACCGTACTCTAGCTGCAAAGGAGGCTGGACAGGGAAGAGATGGCATTTTCCCATTACTATAGTGAAAAATGGGCTTTGCTTCAACAGGTAGGAAATTCTCCATTCAAACACAGGACAGCCTAAAGGATTGATAAATGTATGCTATAGCCACCCTGAGACGAGTTTCTGTCACTTGAAAGAACCTGACTAGTAGTGTGTACTTTAATAGGCTTCAGATTGTATGCAAAATAGAATACAGACATGTTCCAGAGATTGTGCTAGGCACTTGACTTATATTGTCTTATGTAATCCCCATAATAACACGAAAGAGGTAGAAACTATTATCCCCATTTTGCAGATGAAGAAACTGAGTCCTGGAAAAGGAAGTTACTTTCCCAAGTTCACACAACAGGGATATGATGGAACCTTCTAACTCGAAAGACCAGAGTCCCATGACAGTTGCCTGTAAAGTAAGGCTCCTAGCTTGAGCCCACACTGGGATTCAAGGTGAATTTGGAAAATGGGTGGCGGGTCCATGGGCAGGAGTCTTTTAGGGTGTAACACTGAGGGGCTTCCTGAGAGAGCCTCTCCTGAGAAAGAGGCCCAAGTAGGGCCAGCTTGACCAAGGAAGAAACTCTTGCTTATAGGGTACTAGGGAAGGACTTAGGATTCTGAATACAGTGTGAGAAGTAGTTTGTCCCTGATGAGTCTTCTGGGACAGCCTGAAAAGCTAGCATCAGAGCCCTGAGAGCGAGAGCTGAAGGTGAAAACCGCAAGTATATTTTACTCCAAACTATACACGAGATGTTGAAGACATGTCATCACTTTGGGGTCCCTCTGGCAGGAGCAGCCCGGGATGGGGGGAGCCTTCTCCCCGTTCACTGCAGACCACCACGAGGCTCTGCGCAGCAGGTTCCGAGGCGTTGGCTTTGCTGCCAGCGGCAGAGGTCACACACAGCAAGGGAAGACTTTTTTGTGAGCACAGATGAGACTTGCCCTGAGATCTCTGAAATGCCTGGAGAGGGAGAGATTTGCAGGAGCAGGGAGGCCCTGTGGTAGCGGGTGGGGTCCAGAGCCAACGAGAACTGCAGAGGTACCCCCAGGCTGAGTCAAGGGTGGATATGCCAGGTGACTTCTGTCTGCCGCTCAGATCTTCTCTCCACCCGCCCCACCCTGCTCTGGGCCCATGGCCTGAGACGTGCGAACTCCAGAGCTAGGATCCCCTGCTCTGGGGTTTCTGGTTGGGCTAAACCAATGGGGGTGCTAGCAGACCAGTCCCCAGAGCTGTCATGGACTTGACTGCACCCCTGTCCCACCAAGTCACCAAGATTCCTGTGTTCTCCACATCGCCTTCTGTCTCCAGGGTTCCCTCACTCAGTGGGCCCGGGGGAGGTTACGGAACACGCCGTTCCTGGCCCACGGGCTGCTCCCTCCCGGGTGGGTTCCCTACACCTGGCCCACGCCTTGGTAAAGAGCCCCAGTATTCAACTCTCTTCGTTCCTCAGTGTCGGCGACCCACATGTTTTCATCCAAGAGTTTGACTGATACAAAGAAACTGGAATCCCACTACGAGATAATCTACTTCATGATTTCGAGAGGCAATATACCGAATTTTGCATCATCTTTTCTTTTTATTTTTTTCAGGCAATCAAATACGCCTGCACCAGAATGTCCATGGGGTTTTGTAGACCCCCTGGCACCTGGTAATCTTGTCGTAGTACTCGGGTTACTTTGGGACCCTGTCCAGCTGGCCTCGGATCTGTCATCGTTGGGGAGAATGCCACAAACCAGGGAGTTCCTACAAATGACTGAGGGAAAACGTCATGGAAACAGCTACTCCAGGGGCTAAAAAATAGTCAAGATGCCAAACCCTTAAAGGCATCAAACTGACGAGCGGGCCCGCACTGACTGTGGCTGGATTCATGTTTGGAAAGGGCTTTTTGATACGCCCAGAGCTGCAGATGCCTGAACACCCACGCAGAAGAGGGTCCCTCGCTGTTTCTCCCATCGACCATCAATCCCGCTCAACCCAACTGCAAGCGGCCCAGGCTAAGACACACTAGAGGCGATGTATGATGCCACCCTGGTCCCACCTTGCAGTTTTGTGGTCTGGGCCCGTCTCTGCACAATCCAAGGGGTCCAGGGACCTCCAGTGGTGGGGGCTCGGGGGGAACATCCCAGGACTCTCAACTGTCTTTCACTCCATTCAGAGAGAAGGGTCTACAAATGTGTTCCCTAGTCATGAGCTCACATTCCCAGGGACTATTTTTAGGACAACAAATATGCCCACTCTAGACTCACAGCAGAGTGACTCACTATAGCTCAGACTCCTCTCCTAGCAAAAGTCGGGAGCCCAGGCCAGCTTCCCTTCCTGTCAGATCTCCAACTCTGTCCATATCTCTCCCCAGGTATGTCCTGACCCGCCGTGTTCCCATATGGGCTGCCTGATGCAGGGCCCACTAACGTCCAGGGAAAGCATCCCAGACAGGGTCCCTGCGGCCAGGCCCTGCTCCAAGCAGGCGCTCACATGAAACTTGAAGATCTTTATGATTTGAATCACAGCCCAGGGAAAGAGGCCATTCGCTCCAGGACAAAGCCTGAACTTCTGCCTGCTCAAGGATTTTTACCCACCGGGTGTATCAACTAAGCAGGGATGGAGGTTAGAGCCAAGACAGAAATCTTCTGAAAGAAAGAGCTTAATTTTGACTAATGGGTGACCCTAGGGGCTTCTGGGTACAGCTATGCAAGTTGCCTTGCACAACGGTCATCCTGGATGGGGACAGCTATCATGACTGCTTTTCGGCAGATGGCAGTACGTGAACGGAGGAAGGGGCATCTGTCTCTAATTCGCCCGTTTTGGTGGGACCCAGGCCAACCCCTGAGACACCAGATTAGAAATGTTCCCTTCTTCACTTTTGGGAAGGATGTGCCACGTTCCCTGGGGCACCTATGCCACCCCGGCTTCTCTGATGTGGACTTTTTCTTCCCCAGCTCTCCCCACAGAGCAGTGTGGGCCCCCCGAAAGGCCTCAGGATATCACTCCATAAATTCTCTTTTCATTGGAGGCCTAGCAGATAATAATTTAAAGAACTAGTCACTGCTTGCAATTAAGCACAGAGAAAATAGATCAGGCCCATAATTTATGTCTGTGCAAGGTTGCGCTGGATTCGTAATTAATGTTTGCTCCTTTTAATGAAATACTCCAAAGGTCTGCACTTCTGTCATTCATGAAGGTAATTTTTCAATTGATTAGTAAAATAATACTTGAAAAGTAAATGCACCTGCTTCTTGCCTGAAATGTCTCAGTCAACCGGACACACTGGTTGGGACGCTAAAAAAATACCACTGCAATCCAGTGGAGACCAGGCTCGGCACCATCAGCATGCACAGAGCCCGGGAAGGAGGCAAGAGGAAAAAGTAATTAGAGCAGCTGCGGTGACCAGAATTCCTGGGTGGCCCAGGGCTGCCGAGCAGCTGTGGCCGTCCTGCCCGGCTCCTGCCTGTGATGGAGAGGTCAGGCAGGAACACGCAGGGCCAGGCAGACTCGGCCGGAGACCCAAGCATTCTGGTCTCTATAGCTCCGGTCCTCATGGGACAGCAGCCCCGTCAGAAGCCAAGTGGGTGGCAGTGCCTAGTTTGGAGGGCACTGTTGTCAGCAGGAGTGTGGGCTGGCCTGGCAGTGGGCAGAGGGCCAGGCACACAGATGCTGTTCAGAAGAATATCTTTGCTGTCCTGTTAGAGGCTACGTAACATGGGAACCAGCATTTCTTAGTCATCGGTGGATAAAATGTTTGATAGGGGCCTCATCTTGAAAACTGAAACTATAAGTTATTAAAATAACTTCATTTTATGTTCCATGAAATAAAATACAGATGAATGTAATATAGTATTGTTAATTCTTAGAATAAATAAAGACTGAAGTAGTAATATGGGCGTCATTTTTTAGTCGAAACTATTGAGCAGCAGTTCATACCACCCTTCCCCTCATGACGAATTGTCACATACAGGCATGGAGAAGGTGACTCAGGCAAAACCATTCAAAGATTGAATCAATTTTCCAAAGTCCGTTCTTCATCTTTGACATCTGAAAGATTTGGCAATCAATTATTGAACATCGAATATCGACTTAGCCTTCGCGGTCACTGAAGATTGTCTTCTTGTTCTAACAGGTCGTCACTCACCAGTGGCTGGCCGTGGGGTCCAGGGGTTCTCCAGTGTCACTTCCAGAAGCTCCATGACATCCTGCATCTTTAGGAAATCAGCTATTTCTGTTTACAGGCGATTCACGTTTCAATGTAGAATGTCCAACAAGACAAATGGGGTGTCCATCCATGGTGATGAGAGGAGAAGACAGTTCGAGAGGGGCTGACTTTACCAGAAGTCGGGTCATTAAGGAAAGTCTCTGTGCCATTCTAGAGCCACTGCTCCAAAAGACACACCTGAAGGAGGGTGCTTGGAAGGGCGGGGTGAGTTCCCGTCTCGTGCCCCATCTTGTTTTTGCTGGAGGAGAAGCCAGGGTGCTGAGCGCGGGTCAAGCTTCTCACCCCTGCAAGTCACAGCTGATTTTCCAGCACCTGGTGCAACGTCAGGCACAAAGTAGGAGGACAGCAAATAATCTTCCCCAAACCACTGAGAAAAACAATAGCTCCGATGCTACGACAATTGCTGGCTACGACAATTGCTGGTCAAGAATTTAAAAATCTGAATTATGGTCCTGGGTCTATCACTGACTTTGCCCAAATCTCGGACCCTCCGTGGTCCTCACTCTCCTCCTCTGTAAGGTGGAGAGAGGCGCGACAGCGGAGGTTGTAATTGGTGGCCTTTGCCTTGTCCAAGCGCATAGAAGCCTCCCCTTCTCCCATGGTCTGTCCAACCCTGAGGCCACCGTTCACCAGAGAACCGTGGCTCTTGTTTATCTGGCGTCTCTCGAAAATGGGATAACTGAAGATGGCCAAAAGGGCAGCACGTTGCAAGAAAAATGAGATTTTTGTTCATTCACCTCATAACCCCAATACTTTTGACATCCCCTGGCCAGACCCTGCTGACACTTGAGTCCTGGCCCCCGGAGCTGCCGCTCTGACGAAATGATCTACAGAGCCCACCAGCTGGGACCCTCTCTGCCTCCTCCCTGTCCACGGGCCGCATGTGGCTATTTGAGTTTAAATTAATTAAAATTAAGTACAATCAAAATTTCATCTCCTTAGTCACACTAGCCCACTTTCGAGTGCCCGCGACCGCTTGTGTCCAGTGGCTGGTGGCCACTGCAGGGACAGCACAGTGTCACAGACACTCCCAGCAGCCCGGAAAGTTCTCTCGCAGCACTGCTCTAAATGTCCCGCAGACCTCTGCCCAGTGCAGTGTCCGCTGTCCCCTCCAACCAAGCACCGGCTGTGGCAGGCTCCCGAGCTGCCAGGGCACAGTGACCCAGGGCCGGCCACCCGCCTCTGCTCCAGCACCTTCCGCCTCCCTCGCGTCCAGACCAATCTCTATTCCAGCTCCTTTTCTTCACGTGAACAACGAGGCGCGGCTGGCAAACGGGGAGATCAGTCTCTCCAGCACTTCCTTTCTGACTCCCTTAATAGGTGGAAATGCTCGATTATCTCCAATGAATATCATTACAAAATCCTCTACTTAGAGTAATGTGCCTCCTTTGTGGAAGCAGACATCTCCCTTCTCTCATTATCTCCTCCTCGAGAGGCACTTTGCAGCTTTGCAATTCAGGGGTCCTGCAGGACGGTCTCTCCTCACTCTGTGCGGGGCAGAGCAACTTTGGGGACCGCGACGCCCCAGGCCCATCTCAGCAGCGCCGGGCTCTTTCTCTGCGGGGGCGCGATGCTGCCGGAGGCTGCCCGTCTGGAGGGCGAGCCGCTGCCCCGTAGCGCCCAGGAGCGATCTCACCCTTGCTCTGGCTTACCCCAAATTGGCAACCTGCTCCTCTCCAACGGGACGAAGATGAACTTGGCCACCACCTAACTGCCTCAGTTAGCATCCCCCGTCCCTTCCCTGCGCCTCGGCCTGGCCCTGCCCCTCCGACTCCATGTCTAGCCGCAAAGCCCGCAGCCCCTGTGGACTCGCAGCACCAATGTCCTTGATCACGTTGTTGCCGAGACAGCACAGGCTGTGAGGTCCAGACTGACTTGAGTTCGATTCTTGACTCTAACACTCTGCAGTCTTTGGCAAATTAATGACCTGTTTGGAGACTTAATTTCTCCAACTCTGAAAAGGGAATTTTAGCCGCCATGCACAGTGAAGTCTCCATGTTCACACAGTGAGACTCCGACACTGGTCCTGAGTGATGAGTCCAGAAATGGGCACGTGACTCTTTTCCCCTGGATGCCTGGACTTGGAACAAGAGAGCATCTCGCAGCTGTGAGATGTCCCCATTGTCTGCAGCCGTGTTTTGACCGGGTGGAGAAAGCTGGCCAGGAAGGAATGAGCAAGAAGGAAGCTAATACACACAGAGAAGCCAGTCACCAGCAGCGAGGGCGAGGGCCATCTTGGTTTTGTTCACTCCTGTCTACTCAGATCCTAGCAGGGTGCCCAGCACACAGAAGGTGTCCAACAGGGGCTGGCTGAACTATTGAAATAATGGGGGACAGAGTGTGAGCCCCTGATGCCATTGTCCTGAGGCCCAGATGTATATCTGTCCTTCCACACACTTGACTGTTTAGCCCTTCTTGAATTTGGTCTTTCTGGGCTCCTGCTAGTTTGACTTCAGTTTCTGCCTCTTGTAAGCCAAGAGCTCTGATATCACAGCTACGTGAACACCCACCCGCTCCCGCCTCATACTAGCAAATGCGCACAGGGCGAGGCGGGGCTTGTGAGCATGCTGTTCACCCTCCACCTTCCCTTTTCAAAGAAAACAAAGGTGATGCAAGATTTCAAAGAAAACGAAAGTGATGCAAGATTTCAAAGAAAACGAAAGTGATGCAAGGATTTGTCAGAGCCTTGTTGCAAACTGGTGGAAATCCAGAGAAAGGTGAGACTCACATTGCACCAGCCTCCGGAGGAAAGTCCTTCCCACATTGGACATCTCTCCCTTTTCTCTGCTCACACCAAAGGCAACTGCTCTCTGGGTGGTGGCATTCTGTCCCCCAGCCAGAGCAAACTCCCCCTGCAGAAGACGTAGGCTCCAGGAAGACGCAGGCTCCGCTTCCATGTTCAAGTGCACTACTAGCAAAGAGAGCTCACCTCCACCCGCCCACCTCACCTCGTTCCAGAGCCATAGGGCCTCCTCCTTTCTGATTCTCCATGCTAAGAGGGTTGCCTCCAAACCCAAGATCATAGAACTGCATGACTACAGAGCTGCAAGCAGAGAAGGTCCAGCTGTCAGAAGGCCAGGTACCAACCACACGCAGACGGACATTCTCTTACCCTCGTGCCTCCCTTCCAGATGTCTTTCACATGGACTACCCTTTGCCATTGACACCTCCCCGTGAGGGGACACAGGAGTGGAGGGGAGGGTGGCAGGGCAGGTCACAGGTCACAGGTCACGGGGCCTTGTAGGCCAGGTCAAGGGGTGGTGGATTTTATCCTGTGCTCTGCCCAACGATGAAACAGACTCTCATGCAAGTTACGTGAGCGCACGTTTCTCCTGGCACAGGGATCGGCGAGCACACGGGTCGCCACCTGTTTGTATACAGCCTGCGGGCCGAGACTGGCTTCTCCATTTCTTTAATGGTTTTCACATAGTGCTTACTTAGGTAACGTCCTTTCGTTTTTGCCTTCCGACCTGCAAAGTCTGAAATATTTACTATCCGGCTCTTTACAGAAAAAGTTTGTGGATCTCTGGCCTCAAATGACACCTGATAAGAAATTCCTCCCTAGAAAAGAGCAAATATGTTTAAAATCACAGCAGGGCAGGGGAGGAGCGTTCCTCTCTTTTAGGAGGAAAACAACATAATAACCAAACAATATTTGGCTAAAAAAAAAAAAGACACCCCGTGGATTTCCCGGTGTGTGATGGGAGCAGGAGGGGGCCGGGCCACGCCCACTTCCTGTCTGTCCCTGCAAACCGCCCCCCCCCCCCCCCCGACTCCCGCTCCTGGAAATCCGATTTCCTAGTTATGGCCGTGCTTATTAAAAGCACGGCTGTGGAGGCCGTTTAGCCCCGGATCTATTTTTGTCATAACTGTTTGTAATGGTTAAACCTCAACAACTTAAACACTCCGTACAAAATAATGCATCTTCAATAAACTGAAATATTAACCAATCATATGTAATGGTTCATTTCTAAAAAAATGCAGAGCTCGGGGTCCTCAGGGCATCGTAGAAATTGAAAACCATATTGATGGACTGGCGAGCCTTCAAATTACACTGCGCGGAGATGAAAAAGCACAGGAAAAGTTCTCATTATGGCTCCCTGACATTAATTTGAGCATTTTTATATGTGTGTCCTATTAAGCACTTTAAGTGCTTTTTGATAATTGTGCTTTGTAGTTTTTACAGCACTTCGGCCTATTCCCAGTTCAATTTCCTCTTTCATCCGATGTTTGAAATATTGATTTCTGACAGATAAAAGCAAACCTTATAATCTCAGCAGCGTGCAATAAGTGAGTGGGACGAGGCTTCAGAATGCATCAGGGAATGGTCATATTTGAAACAGTCTTTGTTTTATTACATTTCGTCAACAGAATTTACTTACTGCTTGCTGATATTTATGTAAAAAGCCCAGCCGCCGAGAGGGCCGCGATATTGCCAATTTCGGCTCTACTTTTTGCATTTAGTAAGATAAAAGAAGCCTCTCCCTTGGAGCCCGGTGATTGCGAGCGGCTTAAACTGCTGTCAGCCGGCTGCGAGGAGCTGTGATTTATCTTCTTCAGACTGTGCCGTGGCGTGGCTGCAAACTTTTCCTTCAGTTCTGCATTAGATGCTGACAGCCCGTCAGGACGCCTGGAGCCTCCCCTCTCCTGCTGCCCCAGCCCCCACAGAGACCTCTGGTCTGGGAGAACTGTGGACTTCTCTCTGCTGGATGTGACCTTAGGGGTGACATTTCTCTGCATTTCCCAAAACGCAGGTGGAGGAGCCCTGGGGGCATCGAGATTATTTCAGGTGGAATGCAAATCTTTCCCTTTAGTTTAAAGATTCTTTCTCCAATTTATACAGTTCAACTCTTGCGTATTTGGAGCAGTGTTCAGGGCACTGGAGGTGCAGAGCTGAACAAGGGAGACCGTTGTCTCGGTGTTGTGACACTCACATTCTGGAGCCGTGATTCTCAACAACCGGGCATAATTTTGCTCACACCCCCGCAGGGGACATTTTTGGTTGTCACAACTAGGGAGGGGCGTTATGGGTGTCTCGCAGCAGAGAGCAGGGAAGCCGCTAAGCATCCTACAACACACGGGACGACCCCCACAGCAAACAATCGTCTGCCCCAAATGTCAATAGAGCCGATGTTGAGAAATCCTGTTCCAGGGAAAGAGACAATTAACCTATAAACGGGCAGGAAAGGAGCTGACGGTGCAAAGGCGATAAACGAACAAAACAGGGCAATGAGCTGGAGACTTGGAAGCTACTTCCGACAGTGGGGTCAGGGAAGGCCTCTCTGAGGAGGTGACATTTAAACTGAGACCTAAATAATGACAAGGACCCAGCCAGGACTCTGCCAGGGTGGACCCGGCAGAGCCATCAGCTGTGCAAAGGCCACAAGTCGGGAAGGAGCTCAAAGAGTTTAAGGAGCAGAGGGAGGTTCCGGAGGGCTGGAGGGGGGACCTGCGGTGGCCTGGGCCCAGGAGCGGATGACGAGGGGCAGCAGAGGGCAGGGACATGTTTTCGAGGCCATGTTGACAGAACTTTGAAACCGAGCATGGTTTCAGAGGGAGACAAAGGATTCAGGAATGATGCTGAGGTTCTGCCCGGCTATAGATTTATTTCAATATGCATTAGAAATATTGCTTAGGATGAAGACACAGCACGTACGTAAAGAAAGAAAAGGCATTAAGTAAGTCATCATTGGGGTGACATGTAACTGTCACAGTGGTTGCGAAGGCAGCACTCAGATGAGTCTCGTGTGGGACAAGGAAGCAACAGAGAAAAGAAGGGACAAAGGACGTGCCGGGGGCCTTCTGGTGTGCGAGGAGCAGAGCTTGCCCCAAACTCACGGGCAGGGACCTTTCTGCGTTCCCATAGCCCATGAGTTAAGCGTACGGACTCTGAACTCGGGGCCTGTTTCTCCAGTATTTTGGGAGACATTTATAACCAAGGAGAGACTGGCCAGGGGCCCAGCCAAGCCCCACCCAACACCCCAGGGGATCGCAGCCTCCCGCGGGCCTCACAGGCTCACACGCAGATGGCTGGGATGCGTTCACGCATCCAACAAACACTTCGTGAGCACCCACCACGTGCCGGGCCCTGGGCTGCACACTGGAGACTCAGCTGAGAACAAACGAACCATCTGCTCTGCTTTCCAGCTGCCTCTCTGGGCTGCGGAAGGCCAGCCGTGGACCCAGCAGCTGTGACTAGAAGGGTAACGGTAACACCAGGACAGGCTGAGTCGCTCCGCAGTGACAAACACACGTGAACTTCCACTCACTCCACGTGTCCCCTGCAGGGCAGCAGGGGCCCTGCTCTGTGGTGTCATCCTCTGGGAGCCAGGTGGCTGGAGTGGCCGCATGTGGGGCAATACCAGTCACTGTCACAATGGAAACAGCATGGTGAAACCTCCACTGGCTTTCGATGCCTCTGCTCGTCTGTGACACGCGTTACATCTGCTTCCATTTCACTGGCCAAAGAAAGTCACATGACCACACCTGCGTCCAAGAGGGTAGCAGGGAGAAAGCAGACATCTGAGGCCGACCCTAATGACTAGGACAGTGCTCAGGGCAGGAGGAGCGAGCTGGGGAGAGCGAGGGCCCTGGTCCTCGAAACGAACCCTAAGACCTCTGATGGGCAGAGCCACAGGGCCAGGTTCTCAGGCCACGGGCAGTATTCAGCCTACACTCATGTTTTGCTCAATCCACACGATGTTTAAATTTTAAAATTCTTTTTAAAACTTGCCAATATTTTTCAATGAGGAGATTTTGCATAAAAACCACAATTTTTCTTTTAAAAAATCAGAAGAACTAGCCACGTTGGGTTGGCAATCCCAAGTGGTGGCGATCAGTCGTCACCAAGCAGCGGCTGGCCCTGCAGCAGGACACGCCCCTTCAGGTTGCCCGGTCCCTCAGCTCTCATCACGTCGTAGCACCTGCCCAGCACGTAGGCTTCTGAGTTTGCAACCCTGGGTCTGATTCATTGCACCGGGGAAGAAACTGAGGCTCAGAGAGAGGAAGGCGGCCGGCCCAGATTCACGGGCCAGTTAACGGCAGACTCGAGACCAAAGCCAGCCCTGTCTGTGGCTTCACGGGCTGACGAGAAAGGAAGGGGTTCAGAAAAAATGGGGGGAGGGAGAACATGAGGGGAGGGAGCGGGGTTGGAGGGACAGGGCAGGCTGAGCCACGCAGACAGTTCCAGCAACTTTGCCTTCTGGGCATCTACACCTGTCCCCGGCCGGGTCCTGAGCAGAGCTCTCCCCAGCAAGTCCGGCATCACCAGCCCCCGGCGGCTGTGCCATCCTGAGCTCCACACAAGACAGTGACAGCGACCACCCCAAACCTCCGCAGAGGACTGCTGCAAACTGGAACCAGACATGCTTAGAATTTCAAAGGGGGTCGTTAGCATTTTCCATGCTGGCCTGGTTATTGACAATTCATTAAGAGAATTAACTTTGAGACCGGGTTCCTCTGATAATCCACCGAGACGGAAACCGCACGCAAGGGTGGCAGAAAGCGGGGAGGTGAGTGAGCGCCGGGTGGGCCTGGCTCTTGGATAAATCCAGATCTTCTTGCCTCTTCACACTTGCCTTGTGAGGGAGGCCTCCCCAGCTTCCATGTGACAGAGAGGGAAACTGAGGCGGGGAGAGGTTTTTGTGATGTCTGCGAGCGCATGAGTGGGGCCACACAGAAGGCCGGGCAGCCAATCAGTCCAGTCTCACCAACCACTGCTCATACCGGGGTGATGCCTGTCTCCTCTTAAAGTTCTCGTACACAGAAACTGCTGGAACTGCCAAAGCCCTAAGTCCCTATACGCCAAAGGCAGTGTAAACTCTACTGCTGGACGGGGAACGACCAGATGAAACAGGATGAAGAAATCAGACCCTCCACCCTAAGCCAGCACCACCTGCCAGTACCCAGAGACAGAAAGTTCCAGTCTCACCAAAGTATGGGTCCTGGTGTGCTCCTGGGGGCTCTCAAACGTCTACCAGTATCACTCCTTCCAAATGGGCTTTTGAAAGTTTGCTGAGTTGTGACCCCAGGCTGCCGGTTTCGGGAGACCTTGTGTCCACTACTGGAGGGTTGCACCCTCTTCTGCCTGCTGGCCTCGGGGTTTGACCGCGTCTGCCCATGTGCTAAGAAGCCGCTGACTGCTGGTCTCCTGCCTTGCAGCCGTGCGGTTCTTATACACACAAAGTCTTATTTTTAAATTCTAAATCTGTGATCTAATTTTTAAAATTTTTATGGTGATTTAGTCTTTTCCACAGTTACTTATATGTAATGCGAGGGACAAAGATTTATTTTTCTTTTTACAGGAGATGTAGAAAGCTTCCTTTTAAAAATAAATCACCAAACGTACTCTCTAAGAAGTTGGAACTAGTGGATGGGCGCACCTGGGCACAGAGAGCAGCAAAAGTCACTGGAAATCAGGAAGGGGGGAGGGGTGGGCAGGGGAGGGGTAAAAACCCACCTCACAGGTACGACGAACACTGTTCGGGTCCGGACACACTGATAGCCCTGACTTAAGCATTACGAAAGCTGTCCGTGTAACAAAAACATTTGTACCTCCTTAATGTCCTGCAATAAAAACTGTAAAAAATAAAAAATAAATCTGATTTAAAAAAGGAGTCAACTTAAAGGATATCTGGTGAATATCAGCAGAGGGGTGTGCAGACGTGGCCAAATGTGCAGGGACGGCACCCAAATGTGTGCCCTAATCCAGAGAGCGACGCTCTGACGTGCACATTCTCAGCAGCCCTGATGGGCCTTGCGTTGCTTGAGAGCCGGTGCGTGTTCCACTCCTTGTCGTATCCTCGGTACCTAGTGCATGAACATGTGCAAACTGCATCATTGCACGGACGGACGGATGAAAAGCCTAGAGATAGCAGAGCAGAGACATGACGTGTGACTAGAGGGGAGGAAAGGTATTTTAAACTATACCGAGAACGCCCAGGCCTTGGCACCGTCACATAAGATCCCAAGGCCATGGCAGACAGTACTAATGAATCAAATTTCCCCTAAATTGGAATCCAGCCTCAGAATCCTTCTTAACACTGTGCACCTAAGGAGAATTAACACCCAAGATGACTTATCGTTCCTGGACTGGTTGAAATTCTGAAGTTCATTCCAGCTCCCCTACTTAGCCCACAAAGCTTATAATGTTGTTCCTCAAATCAGTCCACCAGGCTGCCCAGATGGCTGCCTCTGAGTGTGGGCTAAAAGTCTGCAAACTTTCTGGTGGTGGCTTCTCTTCGAGCGGGTGTTCAGTTTTTCCAAGGAGCAAGCCCTTTCACAAGCCTCAGAGCACCTGTTTGGGTAAAGGGCCGGAGCAGGCAACCTGGAGTCTCTCAGCCGTGATGTCCCTCGAGGTGCTCCACTGCGGCTGGGCCCTGCGGACACCTGGCATCTGCCAGGCCTCAGGGGACAGACTCAGGGAGAGGGTAAGGACTGGACCAGGAGCTGCCCAGTTTGGCCAAAGCCATTCTCCCCGCCCTCCCTCCATGGCAACCAGAGAAAGAAAGTCACAGGCTTAGGGTCACATCACCAATCCCCAGAAGGCCTTGGCTCCAGCCTCCCACCCACGGCAGGACTCCCCTGCACAGCACCCCGACAAGCAGCTGTGCAGACCCAGCTAAGAATCACGTTGGGCTGGGCACTGTGGCTCACACCTGCAATCCCAGCACTTTGGGAGGCTGAGGCAGGAGGATTGCTTGAGGCCAGGAGTTCAAGACCAGCCTGGGCAACAGAGTGAGACCCCATCTCTACAAAAAGTATTTTTAAAACGAGTAGCCAGGCGTGGTGGCACATGCCTTTAGTCCCAGCTACTCTGGAGGCTGCGGTGGGAGGATTGTTTGAACCCAGGAATTTGAGGTTGCAGTAAACTCTGATTGTGCCACTCCAGCCTGGGTGACAGAGTGAGATCTTGTCTCTAAAAAAAAAAAAAAAGAAGAATGCCAATGAGGAATCTTTGGCAACCTGGAAATATAATGTTAAATAAAAAAAAAAATCAAGATATCAAATGCATGTCATTGTGTTTACACATAAATTTAAAATATATTAAAAGCATGGGGTGTGTGGGAAGAATTTGATGTAAAATATTATTCGTCGTCGAACTCCAGTGATAAGGTTAAAGGTGAATAGTTTTCTCCTTCCTTTTCCAAGTTTTCTGTAATATCAGTTTACTTTCATGATGGATGTAGTGCATTTCTCGGGTTTCTGCCAAGCTATCGGCCATGCGTCCTTCTTCTGGTGAAGGAAACCTGGTTTTCCTTTCGAAACCATCCCTCCCTGATCTTAATTCACGCAGTCTGGTGGGGCTGAGCCCACCCTACTAGCTCCAGGGATGGGCACACACCCTCCGCCCACCCGCTCAGCACCTTCCACTCCCCCGGCTCCAGGAATTGGTCTACAGGTGGATTTACTTCCAGACTTCTACTTGAGCCATAGGGAAGAGTTGAAAGTTGTGATAATAGAAATGTAGAGTTACCAAGAGCCGTCTTACCACCAAAAAAGGAGAATCTGTGTAAAACTGGAGCTGGCCCAGCGGAGAACAGAGCAGAGAGATGAAAGGACTGAGAGAGAGAAAATGCTAATGCGCCTGTATTCAGCCATTCCTGAAGTCCATCTTGCCCTGTAGTTACGTAACCTGACAAGTTCCCTTTGCTGTATAAGTCAGCTGGAGTTGCAAATCTGGCACTTGCAACCAAGTCTTGACTAGCTCAGGAGGGGGAGAAATTAAAAACAAAACAATAAGCCCTGTATTCTCCCTTCTTCTACTTTTAATTTTAGTTATAAGTTGTGGCAAGAAAGGTAACTTCTCCTTTCAGACATTTGAAGATAACTCTCAGCTACCTGCCTACCTTTCTCTGCCACTCTTTCACCTCCACCACACACACACACGTATACTCATGCACATACACACACATGCGAGCACACATGCACACACATATCTGCACACACATGCACACACCTGCACACACACACACCTGCACACACATGCACACACATGCACACACATGTACATACATGCTCACAGTCTTTTCCAAGTGAAACGCTGTAGTTCCCTCCACTGTGAACCCAGCCCCTTCTTTCTCCCCTCCTCCCTCACCAGCATCAATTTCAGGAAACCTCTCCCCAGGCCTGCTGGACATAGCTCCGGCGTGAGGGCCTGCAGCGGATCTGGCTAACAACTGATGACCAAGCAAAAGCAGGCTCCGGCAGGGCGCCGGCCCCGTGCACTCAGCGTGTCCACGTGGAAAAAATGCCACGGACCAGACGACGGGAACTCAGGAGGAAGCTCGGTGAGAGCAAGACAAAGGGAGAGTCAGGCGTCCGCAGCACCAGCAGCCGGAGTAGCCATCGGTTGGAGGCGACTTTGAATTAAAACCGACTCTTTAGGACAGGGGTCCCCAACTGGCAGCCTGCTCATTGGCCCCAGCTCGCACATAGATTTCACGTGGCCCACACCGTGGTTTTAAATTATTTGAACTGGAGAGCATCACAAGGAATCCAAAACTTTTGAGTCTTTTGACAAAAGAGCTGGCACCACCAGGGTCACATCCCACAAGGTACCGATCGGTTGGCATGAGACGTGGCCGCCCCTTTAAGAAGGGCCGATGCACTCCTGTCCCCACCTCACCACTCTGCTAGCCCCTAGCACGCTGCCGTCACTGACACTGTCATCAGGCCTGCGCTGCCGTGTTCCTTGTGGGAGAGGGAGGCTCCCCTCTACCCCCACCAGCAAAGAGAAAAACAAAGGCCCATGTGGTGCACGATTTTCTTACAGATGGCCTGCGTTACTCACATTTCCTCCCTGACCCGCCAAGTTATTGGGATAAATTTTGTGAGTTTCAAATCTATCAGGGCTGATAAATAGTTATCACCAACGCAGCTTCATCGGATGAAATACTGAGATAATTCTGCTCATACTGGTTCATTACCACTGTCCTGGGCCCCTGGGCAGCTCCCTGACACCTAAGCACTGTGTCTGGCACTTGCAGCCTCCCCGCGGGGATGCAAGTCAGGGGGTAACTTCCAGACACCCCACATCCCCCGCAGTGATGCAGAGGTTGGGGGTAGAGCTGGCGCCGTGGCCGGTAGCCCTTCGGATGGGTCAGTGCCCCAGCCAAGCCACTCGTAAATGTTCATATTTTGCATCTCGGCCCTCAACAGCTATTCCACTTTGAGTTCCCCCAGAAGCAGACTGAGATGAAATCTGGGTGCAGGTCATTTATTTTGGTTGTGACGTCAGGAGGCAACGGTACGAGAGTGGCAAGACCAGCACGGAAAGGGAGGCAGCACAGGCTGGGTTGGTGACCAGGTCACCGCGCAGCTATAGGAGCTCCTCCTGCTGGGGACTTCCCAGAGACTGTGCAAAGCGCATGTCAGTGAGGCTGGCCTGACGGGGAAGGCAGATGGGAATTTATCTACCACCTCCACTTGTCATTGGTAGAAAGCTGCTCCCATGGTCGCTAACTCCCTGGCACTTCTGGCCTGCTCTGTGTTCAGCTGAGAAGGCCACCAGGCAGGTGTGCAGGTAGAAAGGCGTGAATGTCTACGGCAGGAAGCTGGTGGTGTGCACTGAACAATTCACTGAGGCAGCGGGCAGGTCTGACCGAGTCTGCCACGGCGGTGAAAATCAGTGACGCTGTGCTCAGCTTGCAAAACTACCTCCCAGGTGTTGGGGATTCCCAGTTATGGGGTTTTACCAAAAGGAGACTCTGGCTGAGTTTTTCCTGGATGGTTTCTTTGGGTGAGATTCCACAATTCTCTGGCTCTTGGATTGCCTGCTTACAAAGAGAATTCAGGATTTTCCTGGCCAAAAAAAAGGAATGTGGAGAAACTTCAACATTCTAAGAAAATTTGGCTCGACAAAGATACCATCAACTCACTGCCTGCCTCCTGCTAATCTAGCCATTTTCAAATTCCCCTTTGCAATTACTGCAATCAAGTTATTATCAGTCATACTATCAATTGCTTGCCCCGCTCTAGGATGTAGGTTAAATATTCTTGTGTCAGTGGATGCTGCATCCTAGATTTTCATTGAAATCGAATGACTTTCATCTTCAAAGAAACTGTTTGGAGCTAGTCCTCCGTCGCCACCCCTGCTGGTTTAATTACAGCGCTTCATACATTTCTCGTTCTGAAGATAAACACCCCGTTCAGCGTTTATCCCAGTGAGATGCTTTTCAAGGGGTAATGTTCCTAAAGTGCCCACTCCAGCAAGAGGATAGCTCATCACCCCACCTTCTGAACGTGCGCCTGGCGTCTGGTGGAATGCAGCCAGGAGGCTTCGCTGTCCTCCCACCTGGCCAGCCTCCTTCAGGCGGGGCCCCGGGCCCACGCTCCAAATAGTCACCACGCTGGGAACGCCACCGGCTCCTAAGCAGGCGCTTCTGAAAAGTGGAGCACTTGTGTTTTTTCAAAGCATTTTTAAGTTTAATGCTTCCTCAATGCTTCCACTATTGATCGAACATTCGTTTAACTGGTTGGTGTCTGTAGAATCTCTGTCATGTGCCGGGTACAGGGGGCACAGCGTGGGCAACACGGGGGTCCTTCGTAGCGTCCCCTCTGCACCCATCTTGCAGTCCAAAGGAGGAGGCGGGCCACCCACAAACAAACCCAAATATGAAACAATCACTAACGAGGATCAGACCCGTGAAAGGGAAAAAGAGAAGCCCAAGGTGAAGTCGTGTAGAGGGAAATGCGTTTAGAGGGTTGAGCAGAGGAGGAGTCACCAGCCTAGGTCTTCCGAGAAGCAGATGTCAGGACAGGAGTGGATGTACGAGAGATTTATTAGGCAGAATGCCCGTGAAGGGTGAAGGCCAAATGGACAAGAGGAGACGGGAAAAAACTTCGGACTGCGATGCGCATCTGACCCTGTGCAAGCAGAGAGGGGGCACTGGGCAGGGAGGGTCTCAGACACAGCGGGGTTCCAGGAAAGGCTCCGTCGGTGCCTGAACAAAGCAGGCGCACGGCAGGCAGAGACGGTCCAGCTCTGGGACCCGCGTGTGCTCAGCCGCTGGCCAGGAGCAAGCTGGCGGAAGGGTGGGCGTAGCATGAATGCCGCAGTGGGTCCAATGGGTGGCAGCTGGGAGCTGCCATTCGTCTGCTCCCCACACCAGGCTGTCCTGCAGGAGAGCGGAACGAGTCACCCCCACGGCCACCACCGCCCACGCCTTTGCCATACGGATCCGTTTCTCCACCAGTGTTCTGGAAACAACTCTTCCATAGTTCCCATGGGCCTCACTTAGAAGAAGGAAGTTGGTGGATAAAGTGCAACCCCCGTCGCGGCATCGCCGTCTCAGGGCCACAAACAGCACTCATCCTCTCCCTCTTCCATGGCCCCTCCACGTCTCCCCCGCCCGTGGCGGGTCCTGATGACTTATGTGGTGGTGTGACCCAACCCTTCGTTGTCAAGGAGCCACAGTCCTTGGCGATCGTACATTCCTACGCTGGGGTTTCTCCGTGTGTCCCTTACACTGACAACAGGGCACTCGCTCCTCTCCTGCCTCATCGTAACAGCCGCCCTAGCCCTTCCTGCCGATAGGGTTAGTTACCCCCGCCACGGTGGTGACTCCTCCTCTCACCTGCTGGTCCCTGAACACAGGTGTCTAAAGCCCCCCGGGGGAAGCTGTAGCTTCTAATTCGGTGGAACTCTTGCTGTGGCCCTTAGCAAGAGTGTATCCTCCTCGGAACCAGAACCTTAATCCCAGCAGAATCCAGAGCTGGGAGAATGGGAAGCACCAAGTCCCTGCTGGGTCACTAGGAGTAATGTTCAGGGATGCGACCATCCCCTGGTTCCTGAGTCCATGTATTTCTCCTACACGGGGCCCAGTGCCACATAGAGATCTCTGATGTATCGCACACGTTGCATTCTGAAGGATGGCGTCTGATCCTCGCCTCCAAGCGGGCACTTCAGCTATGCATTTAAAGACCATTCCAGCATTCTTAGAGGCCGGCTGTTTCTGGATGGTAAGGTCTGTGATATAACCAGTAGATCCCATGGTCACTGGTTCAATCTTACTCTTCCTTCACTAGGAAATGGGTTCCCTGGGCAGATGCTACATTGTGTGGGATCTCACGCCTGTCAGCCAGACATTCCATAAGTCCCTGAATAGTTGTGCTAGCTGAGACTCTGATGGAAAGAAAGGCATACCCACCCCGTAAGAGGTATCTCTCCCTATAAGGTTAAACCACTGGTCATTCCGGAATGGAAGGTGTGCAATGTAATCAACTTGCCACCAAGTGGCCATTGGTCTCCCCTGAGGCATAATCCATATCGAGGGGCTCAGTGATACTCCAAAGTGCTGGCAAATTAGATGTTCAGTGACAGCAGTAACTAAATTGTTCTTCCTAAGTGGAATGCATGACGTTGGACCCACTTCATCTCTGCCATCGTGGCCATTCTATTTATCTGTCCACTCTGCCAGTTCTGGGGTGGCCGGTGATGATGAAGGCTGGTCACAGTCAACTGGCTGAGTCATTTTGTCCACTTAATCGTTCTGTGCCTCTTCTGTGGTGGATAGCTGCAGGTGGGACTTAAAGTGGGATACGAATATCTTCAAAGTCATGCCAACTCCGTATGTCCACCCACATGTTCCTTTGTCTCCAATCATCTAGTCTTTTTCCTCCCAGGACCTTGACCAGTCAGGCAAGCCATTGACCTCTGTCCAGGAATCTTTATACATTCTCAACTCAGGTCACTTCTCCTTCCTTTAAAAGATAGTATTTCTGGGTGTAGAATTTTAAGTTGACAGTTTTCTTTTCTTTCGGTCCTTTGCAAGTGTTGCTCCAATGTCTTCCCACTTGCATTGTTTCCAGCAGGGAATCTCCTGTCATCCTTACCTTCACCTGTATATAATGTGTCTTTTTTTCTCTCCCCTCTGACTGCTTTTAACATTTTCTTTTCATAACAGACTTTGAGTAATTTGATTATAATGTGCCTTGGCGTGGATTCCTTTGTGTTTCTTGTGCGTCCATTTATTGAGTTTCTTACATCTGTGGGTTTATGGTTTTCATCAAATTTGGGAGATATTTTAGACATTGTTTCTTTAAAAAAAACTTGTTCCTTCCTCTCCCTTCTTTCCTCTGAGTACTCCATGTATATTATGTCACGCGAAATTGTCCCACAGGTCACTTGTGCTCTGTTTTGTTGTTGTTATCTTCTCTCTGTGTGTTTCAGCTTAGATAGTTCCTATCACTTTGTCTTCACATTCGCCAATCTTTTCTTCTGCAGTATCTCATCTGCCATTAACTCCATGCGGTATGTTTTTCATCTCCTACATTGTAATATGAGATTTAGAAGTTCAATCTGGGTCATTTTTTATATCTTCCATGTCACTGTTTAACTTTTTAACTATATGGAATATAGTTATATTAATTATTTTAATAATTAATTATTAAATTGTTGATAATTATTAAAATAATTTAAATAATTATTCAATTATTGATAATTCTAATTTCTGTGTCAATTTTTGGTCAATTTCACTTGATTGATTTATCTCTTCATTACAGGGATTATTTTCATGTTTTTTGCCATGACTGGTTATTTTTTATTGAATGCAAAACATTGTGAATTTTACTTCATTGTATGCTTGATATTTTTGCATTCCCGAAAATATTCTTGAGCTTTGTTTTGAATATAGTTACTTGGAAATAGTTTGATCCTTTGGGGCCTTGCCTTTAAGATTTGTTAGGTAGGACCAGAGCCATGGTCAGTCTAGGGCTAATTATTCCACACTGCTGAGTCAAGACACTTCTGCATATTCTACCCAATGCCCCATGATTCTGGAGGTTTTCCATTATGTTTAGTAAAAACAAGCACTATTCCAAGCCCTGTGTAACTATGGAGTGCTATTCTCTACAATCCTTTCAGATGGTTCTATCCTCAGCCTTGGGCAGCTTCCTCACATATAGGTACTTATTAGTTCTCTGCTGAATACCTGGGGAGTCCTTCCGTAGATATCTAAAGTTTTCCCTCTGTGTATCTTTCTCCTCTCCAGCACTTCTTTAACTGCCTTTATCTTCCTAGACCCTCAACTCTGTCTTCTCAATGCAGGAATCTACCTGAGTTTCCCCTCCCTGTACCATGGCGTGGAAACTCTCTCAACGTAATAGGCTGGAGCAATCACAGGGCTCCCTTCATTTGGTTCTGATTTCTCAGGGGTAATTCTTTATTGCCTGAAGTCCAGTGTCTCGAAAACCAACGTTGTATATATTTTTTTCGTTTGTGATTGCACAAGAATGAATCTGAAACTTGCTACTCCATCTTGGGTGGAATCAGAAGCTCTCCAGATGTGTTTCTCCATATTTGCCTTCTGTTTATGACTAATTTGTCTCTATGCACACCAGGCTCTGTGAGACTCATCTTCTCACTTCCCTGCAGGTTAAGCCACCATGTCGGCCCTTCTGACCTTGCCAGGCTTTAGGATAATTGCAGCCCCCTGGTTTCTGATACATCAGGAATCCATCATCCCCACAGCCCAGTTCTGCAGCCACCTCTCCTGCCAGCAGCCTTCATCTGCAGAGTAGAGCCGACATTGAATTTTGTAGGATGCTGGTGCCCCTTTCACCAGGGGGTCAGAACACCATGAATCTCTTGCCTTGAACCCAAGTAAAGAAAGGAGTAGCGCTGCTATTCCATCCTGGGAGATCTACAAAGACTCAGCTACTCATGGGAAATTAATTTGGGAGCAATGACCCTGTATTTCCAAAATAAATAAATAGAATGGAATTCTCATACATGCTTCATTCCTTTCTGTTCTTGTTGCTCATTAAAGGGGGAAGATGCTTGGAATCTATCTCCACCTGCCCAGCTGATCCAAGAAGCCCCAGGGTTTAGCAAAGGTGCCCTTACATTGCCATGGGGCTGAAAGGAAAGCTCTGGGCTTCCCAACTACAGCTTCTTGGAGCAGCCATAGAAGCTCTGCAGTTATCTCGTAAGTTTCACATCATCTCTTTAGCATATTGGGCTTCATGTAAAGTTTTGTCTCCTCCCCCTTAGAGGGGGCCCAGAGCTGGGATGTTTCCAGGATGGGTGAAGTCCTTTCATGTAGAAGAGAGAATGTCGACAGTCTGGGAGCAGCATGTGGGCATCGCCTTGACCCACTCTACAGATAGATAAACTGAGGCCAAGAAATTATAATGACCCACCCACTGACAGAATCTGTTGATTCTTGTTTTGGTCCTCTTTCTGCAAGGTCAGCGTTTTCCGACATGTCTGTACACCTGGGCTGCTCAAAGTGTGGCCTGAACGTAGTGCTGGTGCCTGAACTTATTGATTCATATCAAAATAAGTTCAGAAATTGAAGGTAAATGTTTAGAAAATTCTATTGCACTTTGGAATCGCCACAGTATCCAAGCATATGATCGGCAGACTGTCTTCTTTGAACAGGGTACAGACCATTCAGGTGGCAAGCACTTGGAGTGGAAGCTGCTTAATAGTCTCATGCAGCAGACCATGCACTGACACGCAGTAAACAGAATGAAAACAAAACCGGGCCTTCAGCACAGAGAATTGGAGAAGTACCATGTCACAGGGATCTGAGTGGTACTTGAGCAAATTTAATAATGAGTATTTTTTTAATATTTATTTTAATCTGTTTTAGAAAATATATAACTGGCCCATGAAACCTGTGAGTTCATGGACATTTTGGCTTAGCATAAAGCTGGAAAGGGCATTCAAGTAAAAATTTTAAGGCAGCCTAAAGAAAAATATCTAAAAAATGATTGTACAGTTGGTACATGGAATGATATAGCAAAAAAATAATAAAGGTACTATATGATAAGGGTGAGGACCTAAATCTATTTGCCAAATCTATTTGCTAAAAATTAAAAGCAATTTTCATTAAAAAAAAAAAGCTTGGAGAAAATACTAGCAGACGATACCATATTTCACTTTAATGTGTAAAGAACTTTCTCGTCTGTGATAGACTGAGCTATAAACAACCTTATGAGGGGAATGCTCTTGCTCTCTGCTTCACAAGGAAAAAAATAACTGAGGTTCAGAAAGACTAAGGGTCAGGCTGGTCTGGACGTTATTTTGGAAAAAGGGAAAATACCCACCCCTGATTCCAGGGGGATCCATCCTCGTAGAAAGAGGACGTGTCATGTCAGAACGGGAAGGAGCCTGCAATTTATCTCCGCCCGCCAGGGGGCCAGATTCTTGTCCCAGCACCTTCTACCTGAAGACACTCTCCAAAGGTGGTCTGGGCCATCCCCTCGGGGCAGCGCAGGACACATTCCCCCAGGTCTCGAACTAAAACACATCTGCCTCACGAGTCCCAGCGATCAGCTGCTTCCAACCCAGGCCCCTTCTCTCCGTCCATCCCTTCCTCCCCCGCTCTGGGCCCCGACACCCCGTTGGAGTGGCGACTCTTTAGACGAAGCTAAAAATTGCTTTATTTTTCACCACTAATTTGCCAACAAGCTCAGCCATCAGTCCAGTTGGCCCGAGATGAAATTCTATAATTATACAAAAGCCTGGGTCAGCGACCTCCTGATTGCAATGTCTTGTCTCTTTTGTCCCTTCCTTCCAGCACCTCGCCCATGGGACACAATTGCCTCGGCTCCTCCGGCGGCCTCCCGGGTGAGGCGGTATTGGAAACTAGTGAGGCGTGGCCTCGCCGAGGTGTTCATAGCTTCGCAATAATTTACCCATTTTCATTTTGTTTGATTTCATTAACACCCGGGTCTCGGGGGAGAGCTCTGTTGGGAAAGGGGGAAAAACAAGTGATTTCAGTTGAAATCGAGTGGCCATCACTGCCTTGCCTTGCAACAGCGAGGGAGAGAGAAATGCCAGGGGTGTCGTGCGTCTGAGCTTAGCGAGGAAGGAGGCCTCTCCTCTGCCCGCCAAGAAGTCTTTCCTTTCACACTGCTCAGTCCTCGAGAGTCCTCGCTCTGTCTCGTCCGGTTGGCACCAAGCGTGTGTTCCCCACCGTTCCTTCTTTCTCAAGGAGCCAGCCTCACCCGCCACTGGGCCAAGGTCCCTGGGGAGGCTGCCCCCAGGCAGTACGGCTCAGCGGTTAAGGACACGGACACTCGGAACTGGGCTCTAACCTGCCTCCGCCTCCTGCTCACACGGCAGCCTTGACCGTGGCGCTTCAGCTCCATGAGGCCCGGTTCTCTCAGGGACAAAGCGGAGACGACAGCACCTGCCTCGCACGGCTGCTGCACGGACTCGCTGGGAACGTGGGCGGGAGCCTCGGCTGCCGTGTCTGACGCACCGCGAGAGCTCAGCGGGGGAGCAATGGCAGTGGTGATGGCCGTCATCTTCATGATGTTCTTCTTTTCTCTTCTTTGTCAGCACCTTCTTTTTCCTTATTGTCATCATGACCAGCCCCGGCCCAGCCATCTCGGCCTCTGCGGGCCCAGCGACCTGCACCCAGGCCCGGAGTGGAGGCCGACACGCCCGCGGGCCGGGACCTGGGGTAAGGAGCACAGTCTCTGGGCCCAGGTTCCTCCCAAGAGAGGTTTTGATCCAACACGAGCCGCTCCGCTGACCTGCGCAGCACAGCCTGTCTCAGGGGCATAAGAACTCTGGCGGCTTGGGGAGGCCCAAGTGACGCGGGAAGACACTCCACTGCCCAATGGCATCTGGATGGTGAGAGAGCCTTGGTGGCTCCCGGCTCCCTAGGAGGCGTTCCAGAGCGCCCCGGGCTGGGAGGCAAAAGCCGCTGCCATCCGGGCTCGTGACAAGAGCAGACAGGTGGAAACGTCACTTTAGGGTCGTAGGGGCTTCCAGATGCCCCTCAAATCAACAAGAAGGAGCGTTAGACTTTGCTTCCATCCTCACAAGAGGTCGATCAGTCTGTAAAAGCAAGTCCTTCCATGGCTGTTATAGTAATAAGAAGGTAATGACAACGGCTGCTGGCATTTATTGAGCACTTACTGTGTGCACAATGCTCTAAGCACTGTCCACCCATCCTCATTAAGTGGCTGCTCTTATTGTCCCCATTTTATTGAGGAGAAAACTGAGGCAGCAGAAGGTCAAGTCCCTTGGTCTGACAACCAGGAAGACGCCATCTGCTCTGCCTGACCCTAGAGTTCACGTCTCCGGCTGTTGGACAGCTCCAGCCGCTACAAAACCCTTCAGTGTCTTGAACTACAGTCTTCCTCCCGGAACTTGTGCCTCAGCCCTGGCTCTGCGGCTGAGGTTCTCTCTGCAGAGGTCGGCTTCCCTCCAGTGAGACAGCCCCGCAGGTGGGCGCCCTCAGCTCTAAGTGGCCCCGTCCCAGCTCCCTGGCTCCGGTCAGAAAATGCCGTTCACCTTGGTTCGTGGGCCGCAAGGTAGGGAGCTCTCGCCATCCCAGCTACCCTCCTCTGGGCTGCCCCCAAACAGGGGCACCTGGTTCCTGCAGCCCTCGGCACAAGCTCTGACAGCAGCAGAGGGCGGAGAACATTCTCTCCACCCTTCCAGACACCCGCTAGTCAGGAATTGTTGGCTACCCGGCTCTTAAATCTCTTCATGCCCCAGAATCCTCTAGGTCACCGGGCAAGCATTCCGATTTCCGGGCTCCACACCCAGACATTTACCAGGAGGATGTGGCGACGCCCATGAACCTGCATGTGTAAAAAGAGTCACAAGGGATTCCTAGGCGGAGAGGGTAGGAATGGGGGGACAGGGAGAGAGGCCCCTCAACTCTACTTCGAGAAACCCAGCCTGAGATGCCAGCACCTCCCCGGCCAGCCACTCACCTGTGAGGGCCAGCTCGACTGCCCGAGTGTTCTCTCTGCACCCCGAGAGACGCCCAGCCCCAGCCATCTCCCCACCTCCTGCCTTGGCGACTGGCCCCAAGCCCAGGGCCATCACAGGGCCCGCAGGAAAGCCCCGGGGTCAGAGTGCATTCAGGCTTCTCCAGCAAAACCACACTGCATCGGCCCCAGCTCTCGTCTTTCTGTTGCCTTTTTTCCACCAGCTCCTTCCTGCCTCAGGGCCTTGGCACTTGCTGTTCTCCTCCCAAGATCTTTCCATGGTTGGCTCCTTCTCACCACCACCTCCCCAGGGAGGCCTTCCCTGACCGCCCGTCTGCAGGCGACCCTTCCAGGCCCTCTCTACCTGCACTTTTCTCCATAGCATAGAAATTTCTTATTCACACAGAAAGCCTATGTCTCTTGTTCCTCTCTGTACCTCAGTTTCCACATCTGTAAAATGGGGATAATTTTACCTGTTGGGCTGTTGGGACGATGAGCGGAGTTCACACATGCGGAGCGGTCAGAACGGTGCCTACACAGCGAGCACCGTGGAAGGGGCGGTTTTGTCCTTTCTATTAATATTATTGCTGTCAGCATCTGCAACAGCATGTCGCACCGAGTAGGCGCCCAGGACGGATTTCTGAAAGAGCGTACAAATGGGTGGGAGAGCCAAGACGCAGAGGTTCTGGAAAGTCCCACCCTGTCTGCTTCCCAAGGCCCCAGCCACCCCCTGCTCTCGGGCTGTGATTCCCCAATAATGAGAACCCCAGCCCCCGGGGCCTCACACACCGCACGTTTTCCAAAGATGAAAAGCTCATTTGTTAATAACTACATAGCAATATCTAAAATTTTGGTTGCATTGTGAGGCTGGGTGCCTTCCCCATTCACCAATAATGACAGACCACTTAAAAAATAAATAACACGTATAATTTAAGCAACTAAAACAAACAGCAGTGTTGGCTTTCCCTGGGAAAATATTTTCACTATTTCCTCGAGGCGTCCCCACGGGTGCCCCTGCCTCGGCCTCCCCTGCTGAGCTGCCTTCTCTGCAGGCGGCCTGGGGTGGATCGCGCCGAGCAGCGGCGGGGAGGCGACCTCACCCCCGTCTCCCAGGGCCCATCCTGGGGAAGCCGGGGCTCGTCCTCCTTGGAGCTGGGAAGGGGGAAAACGACCTTCTCCTTCACACCCACTGTCTCTCCCGCACCCCCTCCCCACAGGTTACAAACCCACATGCCTACCGGGCGGACAGGCCACGCACGTGAGCAAAGCGGGCGGGCGTAGGAGGCGAGAGGGACTGCTGGGGCTTGTGGCAAATTGAAGAGCAAATGTCCCTCTATAGGGGACCAACCTCACCGACGACTGCTGTGAGGAATGCAGGCCCAGTTTTGCAAAACCTCCTGAAATTTCAAAAAATGCCATCAATTTGGATTTAAAATGTTGCTCCTTTCAATGTCCTCAGAGGTCCCATATTCTGGCCCTGCTACTTCTGATTGCATCTCTGACGCCTCTCCCCCTCACTCGGCCTGCTAAGGCCACGCGGGTTTCTTTACTGTTCTTGGATCAAGCCGGGCACATTCCCACCTCCGGAAATTTATGCTGAATACTCCCTCTGCCTAGAACACTCTTCTCCTAGATAAACTCGCAGTTCGGGAGGCCGGCATGGCTGGAGCCTGGTAGATGAGCAGGTATACAGCAGGTGGGATGTCACAGTGGGACCCGGGACAGCCAGGTTATAGGCGAGGCATGGGGAAGTGACGACCTCACAGCCTGTCTTTGATCGTGACAGAGACTGGGTGTATTAACAGCACTTAATGGATAGGGGCCCGAGTGGCCGACCCCTGTGGCGTGCAGACAGCCCCTCACACGGAGAGTCGCCCCCCAAACACCAAGGCAGGTAGAACATTTGCAGCCTGGAGTCTCACTTTAGTTCACATTAAACCCAAAAGAGTTTGGGTTTGTTTTGTTTTTTGTGTTTATGTTTTGCCCAATTTTGTTATACACTGAACTTTCTGGGCCTGCTGCTTGTGTTTGGATCAAGGGGGGCTATGCCATTTTGGGGGGGCTTTATCAGGAGTTTGTCACCTTCATGGGACCCCACCCCTGAAAGTCACATGCTGAGCGCCAGTCTGCCCTGTAGGGTCACACCCTTGCAGGGCCTGCCTAGGTGGGGGCGTCTTCAACGCCTTCGTTGTGTCTTTCAGGAGAGTTGGGCTAGAATATTTACATACTGAGGTAATATTACTTCCTTATAAATGAGTTTCCTTCTCATTCTCCTCCAGAGTATGGTTTAGGGTATCATATGGTTCCTGTGGATTTATTTAAGTCATGCGTACAGAGGGGTATCTGTGAATTGCATTTCAGCACAGTGTAAGGGGCATTTGAATATATTTTGCGAAGTAGAAGGAAAGGAGCCAGGCCTGATGCGCCTGGGTCCCCAGATGTGGACTTTTTCAGGACACAGTCGGGGACTTGGGCTTTTCCTTGGCTGAGCCGGGAGCCCTGGGAGGGTTGGGGGCAGAGGAGAGACCCACCTGACGTGCATGTTTTGAGGCCACCTCGGGGGGGGGTGAGGTGCAGAAGAGAGGACACCGCTCAGGCCACAGCCAGCCTTCCAAGAGAGGCGGGCGCAGTGGCAGAGTGTCCAGATGGAGCTGAGAGACCCCTGATGACGTGGAGGTGACAAGAGGACTCACGGACAACTCCAAGGTGTGGTTCTGAGTCACTGGTGGGGGTGGGGGAGGAAATGGCAATTTCTGAGAGGGGGAAACTGAGTCTTGGTTTGAGCGTCCATCGTGCCCAGGGAAGAGAAAGTCCTACTGGCTGATGCCAGGAGCAAAGCCCACCCTGCCGGCCCACTCTCCCAGCTGTTGCTGGCAGGTGGCATTAAAGCGTGAGACTTGGGATCAGAACACCTGATGTGAGTCCTGGCCATGGTGACCAGCTGTGTGGCACGTCACCTAACTTTTCCAAGACTTGGCTTCTTCGCCCTGAAGGACGAGGTTGATAGCATCACCCACCTTGGAGTGTCACTGTGAGAACAGAATCAGGGAGAGCAAAGCGGGCACCGCGTGGGGATGGTCCCCTCGACACCAACAGCGCCGTCGGTCGCCACCTCCCTCGCCTCCCACGCCCCCGCAGGCCGGCCTCTGCAACGCCAGGGACTCCCAGGCAGCTCTGCCCAACTTCCAGCTTATCTGCACCCTGCTCCTTCCCAAAGATACGTGAGGTGTCTTTCAAAGATGCCGTCACACGCACACAGAGGGATGAAAAAGGAAGGAAAGAGAATTAAGACGAGGAAATGGACAGACTGGATTCTAGAACAAACAGAGCTGCCATGGCCGGGCACCGTCCTGGCACAAATTCCCCAACAGACAGGACAAAGTGGGAAAGTCGGCTACTGCCACATAACAAACCTCCCCGAAGTCCAGGGGCGTAACACCCTCTGCAATTCCTCACACGGCGTCCGCGGACGGGTCTGCTGAGCGGGGCCGGCTCGGCTGATCTTGGCTGGGCTGGTGCGAGCGTCCGGAGTTGGACGGCAGGGTGCGGGCTGCTGCTGCTCTGGGATGGTCTTGACACTGTGGCCCGACTCCGCGTGGCCTCTCACCCTTCAGCAGGCCAGCCCAGGCCTGTTCACAGGGTGACGGCAGGGACCCTGCAGAACAGAAGGCACCGGGCCTCTTGGAAAGCCTCCTCCTCTCGGACGAGAGCTGGCACGCCACCACTCCTGCCAGGGTCAGTTGGCCGAAGGAAGTCGCAAGGTCAGTCCAGCTTCCAGACGCAGGAAATGGGCTCCACTTCTTGTTGGGAGAGGGAAGGATTATCACCAATTTTGCAATTTACCACCATGACAGATTGCATAGCTTTAATTATCGGAGAAGAAATATGGCAGTTTCTTGGGGCAGAATTGTTCTCCTCAACCAACTCAAGGAAATGTTCCCAAGGACAGACGCCACATTGGCCTCATTTTCTTCATAGCAGTGATCATTCATTGAGTACTTACTATGTGCCGCAGCCTAGAAGTACATGACCTCCATGCGCTTCCGGAAATGCAGACGCACAGTGTGGCTCTTAGTCCCAGAGTTATGAACACTTATTGTGCTGTCGTCTTTGTTTTTGCTGTTTGCTTTCCATTTGTGATAAGTGACATCAGTTTTCCTCTTATGCCAATAATATAAAAATTTCCTTTTGAAATATCAACTTAACTCTTTCAAAGTGGGTTCCTTTAAGGAAACACGAATTAAATAAATAATGGTAGGGTAGTGTGTGGCCACAGTAAAGCTCATGAGGGTGCAGGCAATCGGAAAGTCTGGGAAACACACTGAATTATCTCTTTTCATCCCCGAGATATAACTGTTATGATTTCCATTTTGCAGATGGGGAAACTGAGGACAGATGGGGCCCACAGAGGCTCAGACCCAAGATGGTACCAGATGCATGGTGCTGCTTGAAAAGGCAGTGGGTGAAAGCGTCCAGGTGGCTTGTAATAGGAAGCCTGGCACATGGCAGAGGCCTGTGGTAGCATCTGTCACCAAATGAGACCCCTGGGGCTTCTGGGCTTCTGAGCATAATGAGGACTACAGGCCAGGCCTCGGCAAGACACATTCTTAGAATTCGAATCAAATGGAATTTGAATCAGAAAATTCCCTGGAGACTCAAGCAAGGCCTCGAGCTGAAATCTCCGGGAGAGGCAGGTGCAAGCACGGCGCGTGTTAGCTGAAATCACCGTGCACCTGAGAGGCCAAGCTCGCACAGCGGCGCTGGGTAAATTGGAGCAAATAGGCTCCTGGGAAAGGGTCTCCCACGGGACCCAACCTGGAGCTGAGAGGCAGAAGGGGCGAGAGAGAGGGGACCACGCCAGCAAAGCTCTCCCTGGCTCTGCATCCAGGCTCCAGGCCTTACAAGCATCCGGCCACTGGTTCGGGGCCCTGGGCAATAGGCCAACACTATGAACTGCACTGCGTCCCCCGAAATGCGTGTGTGGAAGTCCTACCCCCAGGACCTCAGAAGGTGGCTGTGTTTGGAGATGGGGCCTTTAAAGAGGGGGTTCGGATATGAGGTCTTGGTGTGGGGGACAGGTAGCCAACATGACTAGTGTCCTTAGGAGAAGAGGAGGTCAGGACACAGACACACCGGCAGAGGACACAGTGAGACAATGGCCACCTGCAAGCCACAGAGAGCGGCCTCAGAAGACACCAGCCCTGTCGACACCCTCCTCTCAGGCTCCTGGCCTCCAGGGCGGTGAGAAAATCAATTTCTGTTGCTCAAGCCCCCCAGTCTGCGGTATTTTGTTGCGGGAGCCCCAGCAGACCAAAGCAAGCAGCGAGCCCCCTCAGCAGCTGCCCCAGGGCTTCGTATCACTTGAAAGTTCTTCCTGGTGTCTAGCTGTTTCTCTCCCTCTCTGCTTTCCACGTGCCCTGGCCACGGGGGACATAGAGATTAGCACATCGTGGGGCACTCACGCCGGAGCGCACTCTAAGCAGGGCCAACTCGGTGGCGCCCATGGGTGCCTCAAAAGGTAAAGAGTATCCAGGGAGAGAGCTGGGGTCGGGGGTCAGGTGGGAAGGACCAGAGCCTTACTCCATTCATTCGTTCACTTACTCATGTGTTCAATCATTCACTTGATGGACCAGCCATGTCCCACCTTCAGGGACTAAGGCTTCTCCCTCCCAGTCCCACCCGGCAATGTGGTGGCCCTGAGGGCAGAGAACGCGGAGTCGAGGGAGGCCCGGTGGTCGGCAGCCTGGGCTGTGAAGTTTGAACCTGCCTTCGCAGGCCGCGTGGCCCGGGCAAGCCCCGAAACATCTGCAGCTGTGATTTCCTCACCTGCCAGGGGAGAGCAGTAATCGAATTACCTGGTAGGGGTCTTTTGAGGATTAAATGAGATGACACAAGTGCTTAGAACAGCATCTGGCACGTGGCCAGGACTCAAAAAAAGGTAGCTGTTTATTGCTATTATTATTATTATTATTATTTTCACTCCACCCCTAAGAGCCTGTGCCCAGCTTCTCTCTGGATTCGTTTCATGCCCCAGGGCCTTTGCTCAGGTTTTCTCAATTCCCTGAAATTTCTCCACCCTCCCTTCAATCCCTCTGGGCCTGGGGCCAGCCCACTTCTCACCTCCCCGGCAGCCTGGCTCCAGACACTGCAGGGCTGCCCCATGGCCCCGGGGGCCTCCTCTCCCCACCCAGCACTGGGATGCTCTTTGGTCTAAGCCATCCCCTTTTTCATAGCCTGGTCCAGCCTTGCCCAGGTGTGCTTCCTGGCTGTTTGTTGGGATTTGCCCCATAAAATGACTCCAAGCTTCCTTCTCTAAGGCAGTGGCTCTCAACTGGGAGTGATTTTGCCACCCTAGGGGGCATTTGTCAATGTCTGGAGACACTTTTTGTTGTCACAACTGGGAGGGGGGGATTGCTACTGTCATCAGATGGGTAGAAGCCAGGGAGGCTGCCAAACACCCCACCAGGCACAGGACAATTCCACAATAAAGACTTAGCCCACTCAGCACGTGCACAGTGCCCCAAAGTGGAGAAATGGTGATCTCAGGAGGCAGCTGCTCTCCTCCAGAGAGTGTGAGCTCCAGGATTCTGGGCCATTCAAGTCTCAGGACAACATGAGTCGCGGCTGGGCAGGCCTCTCTGCTTCGCAGCCCCCAGCACCTGGGGCTGCCTGAGCGAGAAGAGAAGCCCTCCCGGTCACGCCTTGTCAGAGCATCCGCCCATCCCTGCGGGTTTGTATGGAGCAATTGACCTGTGACTAAGGCCAGCTGAGCTCGCCTTGTTCCCGCAGGGCGGGACAATACCCCATTAACTGGGAGGCCAGGTCCGGGCACAGCAGCGCAGAGCACGGCTTGGGGAGGCAAGAAGAGAAACAGGGGAGCAGGGCAGCTCCAGAGCAGTCCTAGGGGTGTGGAGGGGCGTGGGGGTGAGGGGGTAGGGCAACATGAACATCAGTAGCTCTTTCCAGATGTGCGGCACATTAGGGCTCACGCTTATTCACACCCCCGATGACACGCCTTCTCCTGACAACATCAGGGACAGTTCCTTGTTCCCAGGGAACAGCTGAGGAAATTGACAGAGAAATCAGCTTTGCCCAAGGTCACCTGGTAGCTGGTAGATGGAGGAGAGACGGGTACTCAGATTATCTGAATTATGGTTTTTATTCTGTTCCAGGCACAGAGAAAGTGCCAAATGGGCAGTTTGTCACCTCGAGCCAACCCAGAACCCTGGGAACCCCAGAACCTGACCACAGCCCCGGCCACGCCCCCCTCCGAGCATCGGCCCCACCCACAGCGTGGAGGCCACGCCTCCTCCACCAGGCTCCGCCCCCAACAGCCTGGATTGGACCGTGCAGAAGGGGCGGGGCCTTCTGGCCCAAGAGGAGCCCGTCAGAATCTCTCTTCAAAGAACAGGACGTTAGGACAGAGTCTGTGCTGGGCAGACGGTGGCATGCGGCGGATGGAAAGGTCGTGAGCAGGCAGCATCCTTGCCTGGCGGGTGCTCAGAGCCAAGGGCAGGCGGAGGTGAGGGAGGGACAGGCCCGGCCAGCTCTGCAAGGCCCCGTGTCTCCGGAGAGGGCAGGGAGCTTTCCTGCGGGAGCGGCTTATCCCTGCGGAGGGCTTTGGGGACACAGAGTGGAGCACACATCACAGACCTGAGGGTTAGGAAGCCGGGTCCCAGCGTCAGCATGGTGCCCCGCCCATATCCCCTGACACCGATGGATCTGCTATACCAGGCTTTGGGCCAGATAATTGGGAAAATGGTCATATGATCTCCTAAAACACAAAGTCCTGCTCAGAACTCTCCTAGAGCTTCCCAACACATTTAGAATAAAATACCAAGAAATTACTCTGGTCCATAAAACCTTACAGGAATTGGCTCCCGACCACTTCTCTGATCTTTCCTTGCAATACTCTCTGCCTCATTTACTCTGTTTCCATACACGTTTCTGCCTCAGGGCCTTTGCACTGGCTGTGGCACTTGCTTAGACCACTGTGTCCTGAAATAGCCACACGGCTCCTCCTCTCACTGCATCCAAGTCTTTGCTCTAATGTCACGTGATTAGTGCGTTCTTCCTGGTATATACTCCTTAAACTAGGTCCCTCCTCTCACCCCTCTTCCTGCCCATCTCCTCACCCTGTTGCCCTGCTATATCCTGCTACTGGTAATGTGTATTTATTTGCTTATTTGCTTTTGTTTGGTCTCTCGAAACTAGGATGTGATCTGCTTATGCCTGTGTCTGCCATATGCTAGTTAATAAATACAGTATTGGTTAGGGAAGGAATGAAGGTGCTACGCTGCTTGGGTTCAAATCTTGGCTCTGCCATATGTCAGCTGTGTGACCTTGGATGAGTCATTTTCACTTTTCATGTCTAAGCTTCCTCATATATAGGACAGGAATAAATAAGGAAGCAATAATAATATCCATCTGGGCCAGGTGCAGTGGCTTGTGCCTGTAGTCCCAGCACTTTAGGAGGCTGAGGCAGGAGGTCTGCTTGAGCTCAGGAGTTCAAGACCAGCCTGGGCAACATAGTGAGACCCCATCTCTACAAAAAATAAAAAATAAAAATAATTAGCCAGGCACAGTGACTGGTGCTTGTAGTCCCAGATACTCAGGAGGCTGAGGCAGGAGGATCACTTGAGCCCAAGAGTTCAAGGCTGCAGTGAGCTACGATTGCACCACTGCACTCTAGCCTGGGTGACAGAGCAAGACCTTGTCTCAAAAAAAAATAAAATAAAATAAACAATGTTAAAACATAATATATACCTATCCAATAGGATTGTTTTGGGGATCAGGTGAAATAATCTATGTACAGTGCCTGGCAGATATCAAATGCTTAATAAATGCTAGCTATGTTTATCATTGGGTTAACCGTGGGGCCTCGATTTCCCCATCTGTGAAATGGGGTTGTTGAGAGAATTAAATGAGATCATGAAAGTGAAGTGCTTGGCACATAGTGCACCCTCCATGAAAATTATTGGTTATTTTTAATTAACATACACATGCACACACACAAACACATTCACACTTCCAGCCCATAAAGTGCCATCATCTCTGCCTACCACGAGCAGAGTCCTCAGAGGGCCTGGAACCGGCGTGGACCAGGAAGACCTCGAAGTCAGGGGCTGAGGAAGGACAGCTCCAGCGTAGCCACTTCCATGCCCATGGCCTCTGAGCCGACGCCAGCACGTTCCTTCTGGGAGTTTTCCCTTCCTGCACCATCTGCAGCCCCTAGGCTCCAGCAGACAGGCAGCCTGGCGTCCCTGCGAAACAGTCCCACGCAGGCATCGGAACCCCGGCCGCTCCCCCTCCGGAGCCCAGACCACCAGGCTGAGCAGCCTCTGTGCAATGTTGCTTCTTATTAGGCATCATTAGGTACACAGTAATTATAATAATTATGTGCACTGCTTAGGCGACCATCCTCAGTAACAACCACTGCTATTCAGAAGTCATAATTGCTGCATCGAGACTTAAAATGAAGGCTAATTAGAAGTCAGTTGCTCCCCCGACTCACAGCCCCCTACATAATCTCTATATCCAAAGTGCCCCGTGACCACCGGCCATCCTTGATTAATCCGCAGAACCCAAAACAAACAAACTGGTCCACAGGAGAGCGTGGGTATGCCTGCGGGATTAAGCGGGAACATGTGGTGCTTGGAGGAAGACTTGCAGGGTGTTGAATCATTTAGAAAGAAAAGAATTTGGGGGCAGGGGGTGGCTGAAAAACTCAGGCTGGGAGATCAGGTTAAAGTCCTGGTTCTGCCAGGGTCTTGCTGTGCTGCTGAGCAGGTCACCTCCTTCCCCCTCTGTGAAGTTGGAAGAGTTGACCTAGAGAGGTGTCGCGGGGGCACTTTGTAAAGAATCAAGTGATGCTTTATACGGCAGCAATAAACAGAACAGAGGCAAGCAGAGCTGCTTTGATCAAGGCGAAACAAGAGGGTCTGGTGACCTCTCTATCCGCCCCCCCAGCGCCCTCTGAGATACTGAGCGAGCCCTTAGGTTTCCTGGGAGACAGATTGGAAACTGCTGGTGTCCACGCTCTCTAAGGACCTGGTTCTCAAACTTGGCCCTACCTTGGAGTCATCTGGACACATTTAAAATCCTCTGGTGCCTGTGCCAGAGATTCTGCTTTCATTGTTCTAGGCTGCAACCTGCACGTCGGGAGTTTTAAGTCTTCCCAGGTGACCCTAAAATGCAGCCACGTTTGGGAAGCCCTGCTGTAGGCCCTGACTCCTGAACACTCACGGGGTTCACAACCCTGCCTAGCCCAGCACAAGGCTTCCCTGCTTCGGGCCTCAGTTTCCCCAGTTGCCAGAATGAAAGCACACACAGTGGCCTCCCAGCACCGCCCGGTCCCAAGTCTCCTTCAGGTTGGGACCACTCCGGAGCTAGGCATGCTGAGAGTGCTGATGTGCGAGGGAAGGCAAGGTCATCTGGGTCTGTTTTTCACTGTCAAACGCTGCTTGTGTTCACACTTGTGTGTGCGGGTCTGTCCCCGGGCTGCAGAGTAAGAACACAAGAAGACGCCAGCCAAATGCTCTTTGCCCCAAGGCTTTGACAGGGAACCATGTACTGGAAATGAAAGAGTTAAACAGCAACACACACACACACACACACACACACACACACACACACCCCAACGGGACCCATCAAACCCACCTGCAGAAATGCTTTGAGGACTGGAGATAATTCAGGGACGTCATTAGCAAAGCGCCAGGCCCACGGTGGGCCCTCAGTAAAGGGCAGCTCTTGTCACTGCTGAGCCCAAATCCAGCAGTTCCTCGGGTGCGCCGGCAGCATGCTCACAGCGCTAGAAGATGCTCGGTGAAGAGACGGCCACACAGTCAACTGAGCTTGAAGAACACTGACCCCGCAAATCGGAGTGTCGCAATGCAAATGAGCATAATAGCGGCTCTGAGAAGCCCTGCAGTCGATAATGCTGTTCCACGCTGCTTCACCCCTAGTGCCCAAACGTCTCTGACCATAGACCCCCACTACGAGTCTGCGGAACCAGTGGGTGGTCCGCTAGGCACAGACTGCCACAGACAGAAGTGCAGACACAGACACCCAGTGAACGAGCTCTAGGGCCGGAGGCCTAATTTTGAGCAGCAGCTTTTGGCGGAATGTTGGTAACACTGCCACTCATTTGTCTGATTCTAGCTTCAGGAAAGACAATATTCTCACATGGTCCAGCAGGAGATGAGGGCAAACCCTTGTGGCCTTTCGGGGAGGGGGCGGGGGCGGGGTGTCGTGGGTGGCACACACCGGCAAGGGCCTGTCCGCGTGGATGCAAAATGTGCAGTTCTAAGAAGAGGGGACGATGTCTCACGATTCGGACAGAAACTTCCCGCATTATTCCACGGAGAGGAAATGGGTAACAGCCCTCGCTTTGTTAAGTCAATTATTTGCTGTGCATCCTTTTATTATCTTTATACAATTCTGGGTTTTAAAGAACAGACTCTTCAGGCCAAGGAATGGACTGCACATCGGTGCCACTTCGTAAGGAAGGATGTCTCGGGGCAGCAGTAGCTGCCGAGTGCCCCCAGAAGCCTGGACTTCTCACCTGCCACCCTGGGAAGCCACCCTCCCGAGTCTTTCCTTGGGATGAAGTCAAAGAGGCAGTGGCAGTGAGCAGGGCTGTCAGCGGTGGTGTGTTTTTTCCAAAAGGCAGCTGGCTCCCTGGAGGAATGCATGCATGCGGTAGAATCCTTCTAGAATGTGATTATCTTCAGCTATGGTTTGAATGTTTTCATCCTTCTGAAAATTCGCATTAAACCTTAATCCCCAACGCAACAAGGGAAGCCTTTGGGGAAGTGTCTAGGTCATGAGGGCTCCACCCTCCTGAAGAGATTAATACCCTCATAAAAGGGCTCGGTGGAGGGAGTTTGGCCCCTTTCCTGTCCTTCCACTTTCTGCCTTGAAGACGCAGCATTCAAGGTGCCATCTCGGAAGCAGAGACGAAATGTTCCAGTGCCTCGATCTTGGACTTCCCAGCCTCCAGAACCATGGGAAATAAATTTCTGTTCTTTATAAGTTATTCAGGCTCTGTCATTCTGTTATAGCAGCACAAATGGACCAGGACAGCTTCCTAACCTACGAATACCCCAGAGAGCTTCTAATGCAGCTCAGCACAAAGGCCCGCAATGAGCTTCTCTTACCACGAAGCCCCATCTTTCAAGTGCCGCCACTGTTTGCGTGAGCCACAGGGCCAGTGGGAAAAATAGCAGATAATTCATAGGCAGCACCTACAGGTGCTAGGCAGTGTTCTAAGCACCACACATGTATTATCTCATTTAATCCTCACTATAACCCTAGCAGTTGGGTACTACTATTATCCCCATTTTGCAGATGATGAAACTGAGGCAGGGGAAATTAGGCAAGTTGCCTGTTCACACATCTGGAAAGTGTAGGGAACACACTGTAGAAGACATTTCCCTGACCCAAGTTCTTCCCCTGAGCACTTCACCAACCTGAACTACTCCAGATTTTCAAGGCAGGGCACTGACGCAGAGAGAGGGGGTGCTTAAATGGTGGGACCCAGGAGTTTCTGTTGGGATCCATCCCCTGAAGATTGTTGGCCGATAGGTGAGCTATGCATGTGCACAGCAGGACTGCAAGGCTGGCCGAGAGCTGAATGGTGATTCCAGAGGTTGCACAGTGCAGGGAATTCTGGCTCGGTCAGGATGAAAAGACTGTCGCTGAGCACCTCAGGCACACGGAAGTCAGAAAGTCTATGTATAAAAAGTAAGTATCGCATCCTAGAGTAAGGGCCATGTCCTAACTCTAAGGACAAAACCTACATAGACCTCTCCTTACAAAAAATAAGACGCAGCCTAACAGAATCAAAAGAATTCCACAGGTAGTTTAGCTGCCTGCCAGAACCAGACTCCACATCATTTAAAGGGTGACAGCAAAATCCAGAATATGCAGAATAAAGAAAAATTACTACACAGCAAAGAATTAGGAAAAAGTGATCCAAACTCAAGAAAAGAGCAGACAACCTGAGATGATCAGAAGTTGAAATTAAAGCAGCTATTATAAATATGTTAAAGAATTTGGAGGAAAACATGGACACGACAAATGAGAAAATGAGGACTCTCAAACAAAACCACAAAAGAACCGAATGGAAATTCTAGAGCTAAGAAATGTAATATCCGAAATGAAATATTTACTAGATGGCCTTAGAACCAGATTGGATATTGCAGGAAAAAACCAATAGGCCCAAAGATAGATCAGTAGAAAGTACCCAACCATCTGAAGAACAGAGAGAGAGGGAAAAGAAAAACAAACACTTAAAGGATTTACAGAGACTCACCAACTGTGAAATAATATTAAGTAGCTTAGACTACAGAAATAGTTAAACAAATGCTATTGGAATCCCATAGGGATGAGAGAGAAATAAGCAAGAAAAAATATTTGAAGAAATATTTCCCAAATTTCATGAAAAGCATCAGCTGGGAGATCCAAGAGGCTCAGCAGACATCAAGAGTAAATATGATAAATATAAAGAAAATTGCTCCTAAGCATTTCACGGTTAAAATGCTAAAAAAAAAAAAAAAGTAAAAGGTAGATCTCAAACTCTGGGATTACAGGTGTGAACCACCACTCCCGGCACAAAGATAGATTAAAAAGGCAGTCAGAGAAAAAGATACAAAACATACAAGGGAATGATATGATTGATGAGCAATTTCATCAGAAATGGAGATAGAGAGGAAAAGAATGGTATATTTAAGGTGCTAAAAAAACCCCCATCAATCCATAATTACATAGCCAGCAAAAATATTGTTTAAAAATAAGAGTGATATAAAGATGCTTTCAGATAAACAAAAGCTGGGAGAATTCATTGTCAGCGGACTTGCGTCACACACAAAAATAATGCTTTTAAAAGTTCTTAAGGCTGAGGGATAATTAAATCGGATAAAAATTCAGATCTTGAGAAAAAAAATGAAGAGCACTGGAAGTAGTAAACATCTGGCTAAATATAAATGATTACTATTTCTTCCCTCCAGTTTCGTAAAAGACAGCTGACTATTTAAAGCAAAAATACTAGCATTGTTTTGTGGAATTATAACATATGTAGAAGTGTTATATATGAAAACATAGAGAGCATGGAAGACAAGTGGGATTGCAGTGTTATACGTGCTTAAATTTTACATGAAGTGGCAGAATGTTAATTCTAAGTAGACTATGATGGGCAGGATAGCCAAAAATGGAAAGATGAATAGCTACAAATAGAATAGAGAAAATAAAACGAAATATAAAAGTATTTTGTAGGCCCAATATAAAGAAGAAAGAGAAAACAGAAGGAAAAAAAGATAGATGAAAGAGAAAACGAATATAAGATTGTAGGTTTAAACCCAGCCATACCAAAAACTACATTAAATATAAGTGCTTTGAACACGCCAGTTAAAAGGCAGCTGTTGTCATTCTGGATCAGACAAGCAAAACCAACTCTATTCCTACAAAGAAGTATTTTCAATATTAAGACATCAATTAAAAGGAAAGAGAGGAAGATTATACTATGCAAACAATGAATATAAGAAAGCTGACGTACCTATATTATCAGAAAAGTAGACTTCAAGATAAAGAGTATCAAAAAAGTAGTTATGTTTCATAATTATAAAAGAAAAGATCATGAGGAAGACACAATGATCATAAATGTCTGTAAACCTAATATAATAATAATAAATTTCAAAATACATGAAACAAAAACTGACATAACTAAAGGAGAAACAGACAAATCCACAATTATAGTAATTTATTTTACTAACCATCATAGTAGTTAGTAAGAAAGACTAGACAAAAATCAGTAAGGTTATATGAAAAATGATTGATTTAATAGAAATTTATTAAAACATTACACACGACTGCAGAGTAAATATTCTTTTCAAACAGTCACCAAAATGGGCCATATATTTGGCCAGAAAATAAATTCAATAAATTTCAAAAGACTGAAATTTTACATAGTATCATCTCTGACAAGAAAGAAATTAATTTAGAAATCAATAACAATAAGATATCTTAAAAATCACAAAATATTTGGAAATTGTACAACATACTTCTCAATGACCCATGGATCAAAGAAGAAATCATAAAGGTTAGAAAACATTTTAAACCAAATGATAATAAAAACACAAAATATCCAAATTTGGAGAAGATCGCTAAAGCAGTGCTTAGAGGGACATTTACAATTCTAAATGATTCTATTAGAAAAAAATATTAAAGAATTAATATTGATAAATGCTCTAAGTTTCTACTTAGGGAACTAGAAAAGGAAGAGCAAATTAAGTCCAAAGTAAATAGAAAGTAGAAATAATGAAAATGAGAATGGAAGTCAGTGAAACAGAAAACAAATATATAATAAAGAATATGAGGCCAGCCACAGTGGCTCACTCCAGAAATCCTAGCACTCTGGGAGGCCGAGGCAGGAGGATTGCTTGAGGTCAGGAGTTTGAGACCAGACTGAGTGAGAGAAAGACCCTATCTCTACCAAAAATAGAAAAAATTAGCAGCTACTCAGGAGGCTGAGGCAGGAGGCTCACTTGAGCCCAGAAGTTTGAGGTTGTTGTGAGCTATGATTGCCCGGACTAGCCATTGCACTCTAGTCCAGGCAACAGAGACCCTGTGTTGAAAAAAAAAAAAAAATTAGGAAAATCAAAGGTGGTACTTTCATAAGATTAATGATGAAATTAATAAATACTAGCAAAAATAACTAAGAAAAAATAAGATAAAACAGAAAATACTAACGTCGGAAATGAAACTGGAACATCACTACAAATCCTACAGACATTAAAAGAATAAACAGTGTTATGCCAACAAATCTGACTACTTAAATAAAATGAAAAAATTCTTTAAAAATAAAACTTATCAAAAAAGACATAAAATGAAAGTGAAAATGTGAATAGCTTTTTCCCTATGAAATAAATTCATTACCAAAACTGTTTCATAAGACAACATGAGACCCAGATGGTGTCAAAGGCAAATTCTGTTAAATACTTAGGGGAAAAAAATAATTCAAATGTTACATAAAATCTCACAGAAGATACAGGTAAAGGAAATACTTCTCAGCATGTTTTCTGAGGCCAAGACCACCTTAATATCGAAACCAGACACAGGAGGAGCGATATCACCAAAAATGGCAGAATAAGGAATTAAAAAATTTCATCTCTCCACGAAAGCTGGCAAAAATTCCCAGAATCAACTTCCTTAGTACTCTGAAATCAAATCAAAAACTTAAAACAAGTCAAGAAAAGCTTACTGAAGAAATTGGCTGCTGATTTTGGTAAGAGAGTATCGCGGCAGCTTATCTTGCCTACCATCCCCATTCACCAATCCAGCAGTGGCCATGGCGACACCAGCCCACACTCCTGGTGTGACTTGCTGGTGCCAGAGAGCGCAATGCAAACTTTGTTTTCAAAGAATTGTGGTTGTGTATGCTGACCTATCCTGTGGCTGTCTGGGGAATTAGCTCAGGGACTTGCCTTTGTCCTGGCCACCTCAAAACTTTCTCAGGATGGCATTTGTCAGAAGCACTTAGAGGCAAATATACTAATTGCATCCACCTGGGGCAGGAGATAACAGAAAAGGAAAGAGGCAGGCAAACCAAAACCCCTGGGAAGGAAGAAGCAGGGTGAGGGGAGGTATGTGAGGGAATGGGAGCTTTGAAAAGCTTCTTCTGCATTTACTGGGGCATCTAGAAGTCTACACACATGCCCAGGGATGAATGCATATATCAAATAGACCTAGTAAGGCTCTAAGCTTTTACTTCTGGCTAACATTTAGGCTCCATGAAAGCAGGAAGTGAAAGCTATGGCGGAATTGTGAATGGAATGGGTAGGCATTAAAGACATGCCCCAACACAGAGCCAGTTTGCAGAGATAGGGCGAGTTGTGGGGGGTGGGAGGGAGATAATTTCAGGGGCTTTTTGATTTTGGTTTTGGTTCCAAGCATTTAAGGAAATCTCTGTCAAATCGCTATCTGACTACTAATCTAACAGAACTGAAATTTCAGTGACCACACAGGACAATATATAATATTTACAAAAATAGTTTATAAAAGTTACTAAATAAACGACGACCCACAACGACTAGCAATAATAAACTCAAGGGAAGCAGAAAATCTGATTTCCAGAGTTACCACATTTTAATATTCAATCCAGTTTTCAAAAACAACAAAAAATGCATTCAAAGAAACGAGAATGTCTGACTGATTCACCGGAAAAAAGATGTTAATATAAACTCTCCTTGAGTAAGCACAGCATGGAATTGTCTTGAATATGCTCAAAGAACTGAAGGAAACCATGGACAAAGAACTAAATGAACCAGGAAAATAATGTCTTGACACATAAACAATATTAATAAAGAAATTAAAATTAGTTTTTAAAAAGGAACCAAACAGAAAATTCTGGAGCTGAAAAGTGCAATAACTGAAAGGAAAAATTCACTAGAGTAGTTTAACAGCAGATTTGAACAGAAAGAAGAAAGATCCAGTGAACTTGAAGATAGGTCAATTGAGATCATCCAGTTTGTGGAGCAGAAAGAAAAAAAATGAAGAAAAATGGACAGAGCCTACAAGACCTATTGGACACCACTGAGCAAACCAGCACACACATAACGGGAGCTCCAGAAGGAAAGAGTGACAGAAAGGGACAGAAAAAACATTTGAGGAAATCATGGCACAAATCTTCCCAAATATAACGAAATACATGAATCTACACATCCAAGAATCTCAACAAACTCCAAATTAAAAAAACTCAAAGAGATCCACCAAGACACATTGCAATCAAGCTGTCAAAGGCAAAAAGAGAATCTTATTATAAAAATATCAAGACAGAAGTGATTCGTCACATACAAGAGAGCCTCAGTAAGATTAGCAGCAAATTTCGCTCAGAAAACACGGAGGCCAGAAGGTGATGAGATGACATATTTAAAATGCTGAAAGAAAAAAAAAAGAAGCCATCGGTCAAGAATTCCATATCCAGCAAAACCACCCTTCAAAAATGAAGGAGAAATTAAGATAGTTCCAAATAAACAATAGCTGATAGAATCCATTACTAGCAGATCCACCCTACAAGAAATGCTAAGGCGAGTCCTTCATGTTGAAAAGAAAAGATACTAGAAAATAACTTGAAGCCAAATGTAAAATCAACTACATAGGGAAATATAAAAGCCAGTTTTATTCTATTTTTTTGTTTGTAACTCTTCTTATCCTTTTTCTTTCCTATGTAAAAGACAAATGCATAAAACAATAATTACAAATCCATGTTAATGGCCATACAATATATAAAGATGTAATTTCTAATAAAAACAACATTCAGGAGTGAAGGAATAAAGCTTTATTGGAGCAGAGTTTTGAATACTATTAGAACTAGGTTAGGCCAGATGCGGTGGCTCCTAGCACTCTGGGAGGCCAAGGTGGGAGGATCACTTGAGGTCGGAAGTTTTAGAACAGTCAGAGCAAGAGCAAGACCCTGTCCCTACCAAAAATAGAAAAAAATTAGCCAGGCGTGGTGGCCTGTGCATGTACTCCCAACTACAGGGGCTGAGGCAGGAGGGTCACTTGAGCCCAGGAGTTTGAGGTTGTAGTGAGCTATGATGAGGCCACTGCACTCTATAACCTGTGGCAACAGAGTGAAACTCTGTCTGGAAAAAAAAAAAAACTAGGCTAGTATTCATTCAAGCTAGCTTGTTATAAATACATGGTGTTAATTTTAATCTCCAGGATAAATACTAAGAAAATAATGTTTAAATATACAGAAAAGGAAATGAGAAGATAAATAAAACTGTTACTAGAAAACAAAAAAGCAAACACAAAAGAAGGAAATAAGAAGAAATTGAGGGGCAACAACCACAAAAAAGACATATAGAAATCAAATAGCAAGTTTGTAGAAGTCCTTTATCAATAATGGCTATAAATGTAAATGGATTAAATTCTCCATTTAAAATGAATATATTGCCATAATATATCAACGAAATGTGATTCAACTATAATGCTATCTACAAGAGACTCATTTTGGATACAAAGACAAAAAATTAGTTAAAAATGGAAGCATAGAGAAAGATTCTCCATGCAAATAAGTAACCAAAAGAGATGTGGTGTGGCTAAACTAACATCAAACAAAATACTCTTTAAGTCAAAAATTGTTACAAGAGACAAAGAATGACCTTATATATTAAGCGATCAATCCATCAAAAAGATATAACAATTATAAACATTTATACACTTAAGAACAGAGCCCCAAAATATATTAAACAAAAATTGACAAAATTGAAGGGAAAAAATGAATAGTTCTACAATAATGGTTAGAAACCTTAATTTCCAACTTTTAACAATAGATAAAACAACTAGATAGAAGATCAACAAGAAAGTAAAAAATTTGAGCAACACTGTACACCAACTAGATCTAACAAACATATACAAAACACTCCACTAATAAACAGCAGAGCATACATCTTTCTGAAGTGCACATGAAACATTCTCCAGGCTATACCATATATTCAGCCAAAGAACAAATCTTAATAAATTTAAAAATATTTTAATCATAAAAAAAATCTTCTTTAACCACAACAGAATGAAACTAGGAATCAATAAAGTAAAACCGGAAAATTTACAAAATAACAAAACACTCTTACAAACCAATGAGTCATAGAAAAAAATCACAAGAGACTAGAAAATACTTTGAGACAAATGAAAATGAAAGCACAGCATACCAAAATTTATGGGATGCAACAAACGCAATCTCAAGGGAAATTTATACCTGCCAATGCCTATATTAAACAAGAGATTTCAAATCAAAGACCTAATCTGTCAGCTTAAGGAAGTAGAAAAAGAGAAGAAAAATCAACCTAAATCTAGCAGAAAAAAAGGAAATAATAAAAATTAGAGCAAGAGAAATAAAATAGAAAATAGAAAAATAATAGAATGAATAAAGCCAAAAGTTGCCTTTTTTGAAAGAATCAACAAAATTGACTAATCTTTAGATAGACTGACAAATAAAAAAAAATAAGATGCAAATAACTAAAATTAGAAATGAAACTGGGGACATTGGTATTGAATTTACAGGGGAAAAAGAAGAATTACAAAAGGATACAATAAAAAATTATGTGCCGAACAGATAACAGAGATCAAGTAAATAAATCCCTAGAAACATACAACTAAACTGAGTCAAGAAAAAACACAAATCTTAATAGATCTATAACAAGTAAAGAGATTAAATTAGTTAATCAAAACCTCCCAACAAAGAAAATTCCAGAATCAGAGGGACCCACTGGTGAATTCTAGCAAACATTTAAAAAGAATTAACACCAATTTCTTCTCAAATTCTTTCAGAAAGTTGAAAAGGAAGAAACACTTCTTACTTACTCTATGAAGTCAGCATTATCATGACACCAAAGCCAGACGAAAACATCATAAGAAAAGAAAACTCCAGGCTAATATGCCTTGTGAATATAGATGCAAATATCCTCAACAAAATACTACCAAAACAAACCCAGCTGCATGTTTAAAGGATTATACACCATGACCAAGTGATATTTATTCCCGGAATGAAAGGATGGCTCAACATGTCAAAATCAATATAATATGCCATATTAACCAATTGAAAGGTTAAAAAAAACCCAAAACAATCATTTCGACTGATGCATAAAAAACATTTGACATAATCTAACATTTTTTCATAATACAAACTAGGAAGTGAAGAGAATTTCGCAACCAATTAAAGGGCATCTATGAAAAACCCCCATCTTACATCATAATCAATGGTGAAAGACTGAAAGCTTCCCCCTAAGATCAGAAACAAGACAAGGATTTCTGCTTTCACCACTTCTGTTCAACATTGACACAGTTATAGCCAGAGCAAGTAGGCAAGAAAAAGAAATAAAGGTATCAAAGTTAGAAAGAAGATTAAAACTATCTCTATTCACAGATGTCATGATCTTACACATAGAAAACTCTAAAGAATTGGCTAAAAATGAATTGGAGCTAATAAACAAATTCAGCAAAGTTGTAGTATACAAGATTAACACACAAAAATGAGCAGTATTTCTGTACACTGGCAATGAAAAATCTGTAAATAAAATTAAGAAACAATTCCATTTATAATAGCATGAAAAAGAATAAAATACTTAGTAATAAATTTAACCAAGAAGGTGCAAGACTTATACACTAAAAACTACAAAACATTGCTGAAAGAAATAAAAGAAGTCCTAGATAAATGGAAAGACATCTTGTATTCATGGATTGGAAGACTTAATATTGTTAAAATGGCAATACTACTCAAAGTCATCTACAGATTCAATGTAATCCCTGCCAAAATCTCAATGGCCTTTTGTGCAAAAATGAAAAAACTGACTTAAGATTCATATGGAATCACAAGGAACACAAAAACAGCCCAAACAATCTTGAAAAAGAAGAACAAATTTGGAATACTCACATTTCCTGATTTCAAAATTTACTATAAGACTATAGTAATCAAAATGGTGTGATACTGCCATAGAGTAAATGTATAGATCAATGGAATAGAATTGAAAATTGTCAATAATTAAATTCATGAAAATAAAACTATACATCTATGGTCAATTGTTTTGACAAGGGTGCCAAAACCAGTCAATGGGAAAAAAAATAGACTTCAACGAATGTGCTTGGACAACTACATACCTGCATGCAAGAGAATAAAGTTGGACTCTTGCCTCACACCTTATATAAAAATTAACTCAAAATGTACCAAAATCTAAACGTAAGAGTTAAAACAATAAAAGTCTAAGAAGAAAATAGAGGGATAACTCTAAGAAGAAAATATAGGGATAAGTCTCAAAATATGGGGCAATGGCCTTTTAGATATGATACCCAAAGCACAAGCAACAAAAGAAAAAAATTGGTAAGTTGAAATTAATCAAAATTAAAACTTTTCTTGCATCAAAGAACACTATTGAGAGTGAAAAAGAATCTTAAAAAAGGAAGAAAATATTTGCAAATGATATATTTGCTAAAGATCTGGTATCCATAATCTATCATCTTACAACTCCACAACCAAAAGACAATTCAATTAAAATGTGGGCAAAGGACATGAATACAAATTTTTCTGAAGAAGATACACAAAATCCCAACAAACATAAAATTATGTTCAATGGCGTTAGCCAGAAAGAAAATGTAAATCAAAACCACAAGATACCACTTTGTACCACTGGGTTTGCTACAACAAAACTATTAAATAACAATTGAAAAATAGCAAGTTTCAGTGAGAATGTGAAGAAATCGGAGCCCTCATACACTGCTGGTGGAAATGTGGAATGGTGCCGCCCTCTGGAAAGCAGTTTGGCAGTTCCCCAGTAAGTTAAATACAGAATTTCCACCTGACCCGGCCATTTCACTCCTAGGTATATACCCCAGAGAATGTAACATAGGTGTTCAAACAAAAGCTTGTACACAAAGGTTCACATCAGCACTATTCACGATAGCCAAAAGGTGTGAATAGCCAAATGTTCATCGATTGATAAGTGAATAGGCAAAATATGGCATATACATACAATGGGATGTTATTTAGCCATAAAAAGGAATAGACTTCCGATACATGCTACAACATTGATGTATGTCTTAAACATTATGCTAAGTGAAAAAATGTAGGCACAAAAGGTCCCATATTGTATAATTCATTTCTATGAAATAGAGTGGATAAGCAAATCCCTAGATACAGAAATCACATTACCAGTTGCCAGGAGCCAGCAAACAGGAAGGGATGGGGAGTCATCATATGGGATTTTCTTTGGGGGTGATGAAAATGTTCTGGAACTAGATAGTTGTGATGGTTGCACAACATTGTATATTTACTAAATGTCACTAAATTATACACTTTGAAATGGTTAAAATGGTGAATTTTATGTTATATTTATTTTATCACAATAAAAAGATACCACAAAAAAAAACAGACACATAAATCGCATACACACAAAAAAAGACAATATTCTTATAATAAAAGAAAATTGCGCAATATGTACAATCTCCCTCATATGCGTAAACACTGAAATAATTAACAAAATATTAACAAGTAGAATATAGCAATATGTAAAAAGGATAATGCCTTAATAAAGTGGAGCTTATCTTTGCATGCAAGATTGATTTAATATTTGAAAGGCAAGCAATGTAATTTACCACATTAACAAAATAGAGGGAAAAACCATATGATCATCTTAACAGATTCATAAAAAGCATTGACAAATTTAACCCATTCAAAAACTTGCAAAAAAATAGCAATAGAATGAAACTTTCCCCCACCTAATAAAGGAAAGCTTAAAAAAAAAAACCTACAGCAAGCATCATACTTATGATAAAATATTTAACATGTCCTCCCTGAGATCAACAACAAGGCAAGTCTGTCTGCTCATAGCATTACTATTCAATATTTTACTGGAGATTTTTGTCAGTGCAATGGGGTAAAAAAAAGGGGGGAGAATTGGAAGGCATAAATACTGGAAAGATAAAATTGTATTTATTTACAGATTACACAATTATTATGGATAGTTTCTGTACCCTACATGATTCATAAGTGGAAGCCCCATTCCTCATTGGGATAGTGTTAGGAGGTGGGGCCTTTGTGGGAAAATTGGGTTTAATGAGATTACCAGGGAGGAGTCCTTATGCTGGGATTTGTGCCCTTGTAAGAAGAAGAGGAGACACTGGAGCTTTCTCTCTGCCACGTGGGGATACAGAGGGACGGCCGTCGTTTGCAAGTCGGAAAGCCCACACCAAGAACCAAATCTGCCAGCACCTTGATCTTGGACTTCCCGACCTCCAAAACTGTGAGAAGTAAATGTCTGCTGTTTAAGCCATCCAGTCTGTGATATTTTGTTTTAGCAGCCTGAGCTGTCTAAGACAATGATTGTTTATATACAAAAATCCTAAGGAATCTTATAAAAATACATCCAAACTAATAAGTGAATTTAGTAAGGTTGCAGGATACAAGGTCAATATATAAAAATAAATTACATTTTTATATAGTAGTAAATAAAGTACTACAATTGTAAAATAAAATTTAAAAATCATACCATTTGTCATAATATAAAAAATATATAATTAGGAATAAATATAGCAAAATATGAATAAAACCTCTACACCCAAAACTACAAAACTTTGCTGAGAGAAATGAAATAAGCCCTAAATAAATAGAGATATACCATATTCATGGACTGGAAATTCAATATTGTTAAGATGCCCATTCTCTCCAAATTATATAAAGATTCAATGCAATCTCAATCACAATCCCAAAAAGCTTATTTTTGTATAAATATACAAATTGATTCTGAAATTTATATGAAAATTCAAAGGAACTTGAATAGCCAAAACAAACTTAAAGGGGAAAAAAGGAAGAAAATTGAAAGACTCACACTACTTAATTTCAAGATTTACTATAAAATTATAGTAACCATAGTATAGCAATGAAAAGTATAGACAAATTGGTCAATAGAATAGAATATAGGACTCAGAAATAGACTAACATATATACAATCATTTGATTCTCAATAAAGCGATCAAGGCAATTCAGTGAAGAAAGAAGTGTTTTTGACAAACAGTGTCGACACAACTGAATAAACACATGGGGGAGAAGGAACCTCAACTCCTACCTCACATCATACACAAAATTGAGCCAGATCATAGACCTAAATGTAAAAGCTAAAACTACAACAATGTAGAATAAAACCACAGGAGACTGTCTTCACCACCTGGGGGTGGGCAAAGGTTTATTAGATAAGACACAGAAAGCAATAATAATAAGGAAGTAATAACTTAGACTTCATCAAAGTTTTAAAAACTGGCCATCAAAAGGCATCATTAATAATATTAATAGACAAACCATGGGCTGGAAGACAATATTTGCAAAACAAACCCATGATAAAAGACTAGAAACCATGATATATAAAGAACTCCTATAATTTAATAATAAAAATACAAACAACCCAATAAACAACAGACACGAGATTTGAACAAACATTTCACAAACGAACATATATGAATGACATACAATACACACAAAAAGAAGTGCTCAACTTCAGGGAAATACAGATTAAAACCACAATGAGACACTTCTCCACACCCACCATAATAACGAAAATTAAAAAGACTGACAACATCAAATATTGGCAGAAGTCTTGAGCAATCAGAAGTCCTACACATTGTTGGTGGGAGTGCAAATTGGTACGTCTCTAAACATGTCTGAACTGAACGTGTACATTACCGATGACCAAACCATCCTACTCCAAGGTGATATTTACCCGAGAGAGATGAAAAGACATGTGCCCCAGAATAAATGTACAACATCATAGAAGTTTTAGTTATAATAGCCCCAAACTGGAAACCACACAAATGTCCAATAACAAGTGAATCATAAACAAATCATAGGATACTCAGCAAGTAAAACTAACGAACTATCGATCCGTGCTGAACATGGATGAAACACAATAACGTAATGTTGAGCACAGAAAACCAGACACAAAAGACTGCACATGTATGATTGCATTTACGGTCATGAACTGCATAAGGATGTCTCGGTCGATGACGGTGGTCCCACGGGATCATGATGTACTTTTGTTGCACCTGTTCTATGTTTACTTATGTTTAGATGCACACTTAGCATTGTGTCGCAATCGCCTACAGCATTCAGTAACACGTGGCCCAGGTTTGCAGCCCAGGAGCAAGGGGCTGTACCACACAGCCTAGATGTGTAGCAGGCTGTGCCATCCCGGTTTGTGCACGTATGCTCCGTGACGCTCACTCAATGACAAAGTTGCCTAACGATGCATTTCTCAGAACATATCCCCACTGGTAGAGGACACATGACTGTATATGAAGTTCAAAAGTAGGCAAAATGGATCAATGTTGACAGAAGCGAGAACACCGATTGGCTATGGTGGGAGGCAAGGGACTGAACTGGGAGGGACATTAGGGAACTCCGTCCGGTGACGGAGATGTCTTATGTCATGATTGCAGTATCAGTAACACACTTGCCAAAACTCATAAAATTGCAGACTTAAGATCTGTGCATTCCAGTGTTTTACATGTTATCTCAGTTGTCTTAAAGTATTTGTAAAACACACACACACACACACACACACACACACGCACCCCAGAGGTGTAAGCTGCCTATGCTTGCTGCCCTCTCTATGGCTGCACCTGGAACTACCCAGTTTCCCTGGAACTACACACAGCATTCCTGAAGTGTTTTCACACGTTTCACTCAGACTTCCAGGAAACAGAGAAGGGATCACAAAATCTGTTTCACAAATGAAGAAACTGTGACGAAATCAACATGCTAGAGTGCAGCTATCTGACTATGGGAAGATGCAGCATTACTGCTTATAAAGCACTCGTATTCCTTGCATGGCGTCACCGTGACTACCGCTACCAGTGCTATTACTACCAGCTACATTATACTGAGTGACTACAATTGATCAGGTCCTGCATGGTATTATTTCATTCAGTACTTGTGCTGGAGCTAGCTCATACCAGCTTGCAAGATCAATTGTTAAATTTTCCAAAAGAATGTGAGTGGGTTGTTAAATACAGTCATCATCAAAAAATTAAATTATATAAATTTACAATTAGGTAAATTATGTTAAAAACAAAGTTAATAATTCTCAACACTCATCACTTCCTAATCATTGTACCATTATCTTGAGGGTATCTACAGCTATGATATCTTTATGGTAAAACTACCGCATGTTTGTGTGCTACTGCGCACCTCTTCCCAAGTCCAGGTTCAACGGCATCATGTTGCTAATTTGAAATTGGTCACAGTTGGAGGATTTGCACCACGGAAGTCAGCAAACACTACAAAGCAATGCTTGATTTATTGTTTTTTTAATTGTCTAGACTTAAGAAACTGATGAAGAAAATGTTTTGTTTTTGTTTTGTTTTTTGAGACAGAGTCTCACTCTGTTGCCTGGGCTAGAGTGTCATGGCGTCTGCATAGCTCACAGCAACCTCAAACTCCTGGGCTCAAGCAATCCTCCTGCCTCAGCCTCTCAAGTAGGTGGGACTACAGGCATGCGCCACCATGCCCAGCTAATTTTTTCAATATGTATTTTTAGTTGTCCAGCTAATTTCTTTCTATTTTTAGTAGAGATGGAGTCTCACTCTTGTTCAGGCTGGTCTCGAACTCCTGACCTTGAGAGATCCTCCCGTCTCGGCCTCCCAGAGTGCTAGGTTTACAGGCGTGAGTCACCGCGCCCGGCCAGAAAATGTTAATAATGCATATTAAACTTAAAAGTGTGCGGTGCTTATAGCCATTATATTGTTAGTGGTTCAAAACATTCAGGAAATATTTTTCCAATGTTCAAAAGTATTACTCAATTCAATAAGAAGGATCTCCCACCCATGACAAGAGAGTATTTTTGAAAGATATTTTAGCCGTTTCACTTGTATCTTCCTCACTGATAAAAATGAAAATATTAACAAATATTCATGTCACAACTATACTCATTCATCACCTGCAATCATAGGCTGTCTATGGATAGAGTTTGGCAAAAATCAACAAAAGTATTCTGGGAGAATCAATTGACTATGTGGAATTTACGGTAAAAAGTACTATATACTTTATTATTTGTAAATTATGTGCTGCATATCAATAAATTTTATGATTAACTGTACATATGTATATGATTTTTTTCATCAAGTTAGTTGTTAAACATTGACCAGCACATTGATCTCAGCCTCAACACGAACATGTAACAACATATATGTTTCACCGAGGGGAAACAGAAACTCAGAAAAACTAACCTGCTCAGGGCAGAGCTGTCTCCAAAGCCGAGGCTCTCATCCTGCATGTGGTAAGAGAGGCTCCCCCACAGCCCCAGTTCTTAGAGCCATGGCGTCGCATTGCCAGAAGGGACCTCAGACGTCAAATTAGCAGACTCCCATTTTATCACCAGGAAAACCGAGGCTCAGGGAAGGGAGGCAGTCTTGCCAGGTAGTCAGGCAGGGAGGGGTTTCAGGGGCCTGTTGTACTCCCAGTCCACTAGCCACCGAGCACCCAGGGGGTCTGGCACAGAGACACTGAACAAGCATTTTCCCAGTGAAGCCAGGGTGACTCTTACTGCACATACTAAGGTTAGCAAGGAACATCAAATTATTTTCTCCAAATCAAATCAAATTCCTCCTCCAAGCTCCCATCCAGCAGGCCTGGCCAGAAAATCAGTCTCAACTATTCCTGGTTCACCCAAGAGCCCAAGAGGATGTGCTGGGGCCCAGCAAATGGGAAGAGGGGGGGCCCCGTGGTCTACCCCTTGTCGTGATTGTCCTGTAGCTTCACCGTGAGCCACTCGGGGTGTGGGAGCTTCAGTAGCCACCATTCCCAGGCCACTGGGTTACACAGGAAAGTGGGATATTCCCAGACATGTGGCCAGAGACACACGCACATGTTTGCACGCCGCTGAACACTGACAGAGACACACACAATGACAACCCATTCACACCAGTGCAGACACCCCCCACCTCGGCACAACAGACACACAGCACCAGAGATCCCAAACACACACCTTGTGGACACGCAGTGACGTGCCTGTGCCCAGCCCCAGACACACACACACACACACACACACACACACACACACACACGCACGCACAGTGACACAGGCACAGATATTTGCTGAGGCTCCCACTCAGACTTGCACACTCACAGAGACATGCACGCACGGACTCCTGCACACATTCTCAGGCTTTCATCAGAGACACACAGAGCGATACCGGCACGGCATTCACACACACACTCCCAGGCAAGCAGACAGACCTGCGTAGACGGCGTATGCTTGCCTCTAGACAGCACAAACACACACCCACGGCTCACGCCCTGACGAACCCAGCCTCACAAACAGTTGCAGACTGTTTGCACACCCAGACACCAGCACACGCTGCACACGGGCTGGGAAACAGGCGGCGTGGTTCCCGGGCACGAGTGCACACACGCAGCCACGCGCCCACGCCCCGCACACGCCGCGCCCGCAGCGTCCCCGCCTGCCTGTTCCCTGGTGCGTGCTGCCACACAGTGGAGAGAAGCATCCTGCCGGGCGCCCCCTCGCACCCCAGCGCTCCCCAGCCCGGCAGTCACGTGGAGGAAAAGACAAAAATACAGACAGGGTGGGGGAGGCGGGTAGTGAGGAAGGGAAGGGGCAGAAGATGAAATAATAATACCGCTGGGTTTGTTCATTTCGGTGATAATTAGCGGTGCATTCACGCCGCCTCACCGGCCGCTCCCGGCTGGTCCCGCGTGATGGATGCCTGGTGGCGCTGAATGCAAATTAGCATAATTTCATTACCGAGGGACCCGTGAAAAGGTTCAATTATAGAGCAATCTCATTAATACCAGGGCTTGTTAAACTAATAGAAAGAGACAGGCCCCGCAGCTCCGAGAGGTAGACATGTGCTCGGAATGCAATTAATGCTCAAAGCCCCGGTACCTGGGCCACGCCTCGCTCCCTAGGACCTGCCCCAAGTGCTCTGAACACTCGGGCTCCTGGAGGAACAGGGGTCCAGGCCTCGGAGGCCTAGATCCCGCCAGAGAAACAGCGCCGCATCTGGGCCGGATCAGCCTTTACCAAGCATCTAGTTCAAGGTTACAGATGGGGAGACTGAGGCCCACAGTGGGGAAGTGGCTTGCCCAAGGTCTGTGGCACAGAAGAGGTATCACAGCAGTAAGGGGGACACTCTGGTGGGGAGAGGTGATGCTCATCCTTGTTTTAGGGCCTGGCCCCGTGATGCATAACCTCGGGAGCCTCTCAACTGTGACTCAGTTTCTCCATTATCACAGAATTCCTTGGGTCCACCCAGCATCCTTTCGTCTCCCCGCAAAGTTTATCAAAGCAAATGCACCAGCTACAGCCCTTTCATGCGTGAACTCAGCCACTTTAGCGCCCGGCTCCTCCAGACGCGAGCTCTGTCGGGGCACACCGGGGCCTGGCACGTGCTCTCCACCCCTCTCCCATTCGACCCCTTCCCACAGCCGACAGTCCGGTCTAGCAACTAGAGGATCTTGAAGAAACTTCTCTCATTCAGGGAGGAACCTTCCTTTCCTTTCTGGACTCTCAGGAATTGGGGCAGGAAAGCCTGGCACCTTCTGCATTTGGCCTAAGAAGATTTCTTAGAGATGTCATAATCACCCCTTGCTTGACTCTAGCAAAAATGGGTCCTGCTTGGCACTCGACCCTAACCACCCTCTCCAAAGATCCCTCTGCAATGACCTCATGCCCCAGCTCCCTTCCCAGCCCTGGCCGTGTACACACACTGAGATGGGTCATATGAATTTGCTGTATTTTTTTTTATCACCTCTGTAATATTTGATTTTTTTTTCTGCAATTGTAAGTAAAACAGCACAAGTCCCAAAATACCCCCAAGCTGGAGAATGACTCACACTGTATATTACTGAACACGTAAAAATATGCAGTGACTCAGAAGGGCCCAGCAGAAGTGACAAACCCCACAAAAGGCCCCATTGTTCATATTTTAAAGGTAAAAGGCGAGGGAGCTAAGTGATGGCAAACTCGGAGGATGTACTCGGGCTTGTCACACTGTCCATCAGTCCTTGGTGCGTTTTGGTTCTCTCCTTTTGTAATGACATAATGAATTAATAATGACATTATTAATAATTTGATAATAAGAGAAAGCCCACCGGAGATCTTCTTTTCTATTTCAAAGTAATGTTGGGGAAAGGGTGGGGGGTGACAACCTTAGGAAGATCTGGGCCACACGACCCAGAGAAGTTGGATGTCCCCATTCAAGCTGCAGGATTTCTGACCAGGCTGGGACCCTCTCACCTTGCAGAGGGCCGTGGCAGAGCCCGGGGTTGGGGACAGGACACAAGAGGAGAGTCAGAGCAACGGGACAAGAGCTCAGAGACTCAAGGTCCAAGTTCCTATGATGGTCGTGACCGGCTTGTCCCCGCAGGCATGTGACTGGCCATCAGGAGAGGGGCTTGTGGAGCTGCAGAGAAGACGGGGTCCTGGGGAGCCTCATGTTACCAGGAAGGGCTCTGGGAGCTTCAGGAGATGCTTCTAGTGCTGCGTAACCCAGAAACAGAAGGGGAAGTAGAGTCCTCAAAGTTAGAACGCTGACCACTGAGTACTGGAAACTAATAATGGGAGGATGTGGGCGTGGAGGGCGTGTGAGTGGGAGGGAAATCCTCATCCATCATAGCGGAAAGTTAAAAGATAATGTCCAACACTGATGAATCAGGAAATCGTGGCAGACACGCATTATTTAGAGCCGTGGGGCGCCGGGGAAGAGACAGGGCTTTGGGTTAACGGGGAGGCCTCAGGAGCAGCCCCGGGTGGCGGGGGCAAGGGGGGCTGGTCTTGGCACTGGAAGCTCCACAGCGCTATTTTATGTTCAAAACTATTTTATTAAAGAGCTTTTGTTTATGCTCCTGACTGCCTGGGATTCACCCGTCCCCATCACCCTGAATGGTTGCAGTCACTCCCTGAGGATCCAGGAGGGAGGGTGTGCCTGTGTGTGCCAGCGTGTGCCTGTGTGTGTGTATACGTTCGCACCTGTGCCATGCATCCATAAATCGCCACTCTGTTAGGGGGACAATGACCCAGCCCCTAGTCCATCTGGGCCTCAGATTTTCTTATCTGCACAATGAGAGGCTCAAGTGACAGCCTGAGGTTCCGTGATGACAGAGTTTAAAGTCAAAAGACCTAGATGTTAATCCCCCTTCTGCCACTTCCTAGTTGTGTGTCCTTGAACAAGTCACTCAACCTCTCTGTGTCCACTTTCTCCTCTCTAAAACAAGCAGGCTAAAGGGGGCTGTGCACATCTGTGCGGTTGCTGCCATCATGTCCTCAGTCCTCAGGCTCCCTGGATGCACATGACACACCTCTGTCACCTCCTTCCCTCACCTCCCTCCTTCCAAAATGTCTTTCTTCCCCTCATTTCCTGCCCTACTCTTGGTGACTATTGGCAAGAAGCAGATTGAAAGCTCGAACTACAATGCAGGTCAGCGGTGGAAAGGAGCGGATTAGGAAGGGAGATGGGCAGAGGGGTGGTGGACGAAGGGCCACCACATGTGGCTCTGGGTTAGTCAGGACTCTAGGCTGAGAAAAACAGAACCCAGTTCAAACTGGCTCAAGCAGAAAAGAAAATCATTGGCTCGTGTACCAATACCATCTTCAGGAGCCCAGTACCATCTTCAGGAGCCCAGTACCGTCTTCAGGCATGGCTGGATCCAGAGGTCCAAACTGTCCTCAAGAACCTCTCTTTCTCCACCGCTCAGTTCTGCTCCCCTGTGCAGTTTCGACATCTGGCAGCTTGCTCTGAGTGACAGCAAGGACGGGCTTCCGCGGTCTTGTAGCTGCTGATTTCAGAAGATCCTCTCTCCCAGCATCCCCAGCAACTCCCCACAGAGAACTCTGATTGGCCCTCCTCGAATCACATGTGCAGTTGAACCAATTGCTGTTTCCAAGCAGGTGCGCTATCCTGATTAGCCCACCAGAGTCACATGACCTGCCCAGGGCAGAGAGGCGGGGCCCTTGATTGGCAGTCCCACCAGAATCCCGCGGAGGGGGAAAGGAGTAGTCCCCGAAAGGGGAGGGAATAAGGGACAAATACCTGGTGCCAAGGTTCTTACCCGGGGAGTGCGCTCTGGGGAAGGAGGACAAGGTCTGGGCAGACTGGGCTGACGACGACGACGGGACAAGCAGCAGAGACCTTTGGCAGCTCTGCGGATGTGGGTTGGAATTTGAGGGAGACGGAGCCGAAGAACACGACAGGGAGAACAGAGGCCCCAGCGCACCTCACAGCTCGGAGGTCAGAGCCACACCTCAAGCAGATCCTGGGTTCCTAGCTCAGATGTCCCGGAGGAGCAAGTGGAGCTCCACAGCCCAGGTCGGTCCCCAGGACCCCAGCGCCTGTCGGCCATCCTGATGAGCGACTTGACAGAGGAGCTCCCGCCAAGCCCGGCCCTGATGTTCCAGCAAGACTCCGCCCACCTCCACCCCTCCTCCACCTCCACCCCTCCTCCACCCCCACACGTCCCCCATCTCCACCCCTCCTCCACCGGCCAAGGCTGCAACTCTTCCTGCCCTGGATCTGGGATGGAACCAGGTCCCAAGGACCCTGTTCAGTGAGCGCTCACCATCTGCTAGGCACTTCCACTGCGTGATCTCGTTTGATCCTTACTCCAACTCTGACCTATCCTCACTTTGCAGACAAGGAAACCGAGGCCCAGGGAGGCTAAATAACCCACCTGGGATCACACAGTTAGGAAATGCTGACTGTTCATCAAACTGCAAAGCCTGCTAAACCACCAGGCTCTGCTGAATAAGAAAAATTACGTTTATAGTTACTCACTTACAAATACTTACATAATTCTTACTAGGAGCCAGGAACTCTCCCGAGCACTCTGCATGCACCATCCCATTTAATCCTCAAACGATCCCAATGTTACTCCCATTTTACAGATAAGGAAACTGAGGCACAGAGAAATTAAGCAACTTGCCCACGGTCATGCAGCTAGTAAGTGGCAGAGCTTTGGCACCCAGGGACATGGATGCAGAGCTTGCTCCTTTGCCATTGCCCGCCCAGCTCCGTGGGCGATGCATCCAATTCCCCTCTGAGTGCGGCGCCAGCCCCAGCAAGTTCCGTGAGCTTTTGCTGAGCGGCTTTCTGTCTGGCAGAAGAAGGCTCTGCAGGGAATTCTGCTCACTGACTGCCCCGCAGCCCTGGAGTCACCTTTCCTGAAGAGGCCTGGGACGAAGCTCCTCCATGCCTCAGTCTCTTCACTGTAAAAGGAGCCCAGACTCGGGGCAGAGACGCGTTGATGCACAACGGAAGAGAGAACCACAGAGGAAAACAGAGACACGGCACCAAACAGAGACACATGGAGGGGAGAGAGAAAACCACGCTGCCCCTCCGCCGTCCCGGGCGCACAGTGACACGAGAGTCCCCCGGCTGAGCAGGATGGCAAGGAACCCACAGCTGGCTTTCAGCAGCCGAGCCCGCCATGCATTCCCCTGGCCCACTGCCCAGCCGGCCTTCGGCAGTGGTGTGGGGACCTCAGGGGGCCCAGGGAGCTTTCCGCCATCCGGGACCGAGGAGAAGGGGCAGTGAAGTGGGCGTTGCTGAGAGAGGAAGATGTGGCTTTGCACCAGCCGGGGCTCCAACCTCAGCTGCTGTCCTTCTCCCCAGCCTGCCCCTCCCAAACAGAAAAGCCCTTCCTGCCATCGGCCCTGCTTTCACACCTGCCATAGCTCCCCAGTACCCAGAAGAACATCTGCAGTCCCAGCTGACACTGTCGGCCTCCACTGCTTCCCAACTCCCCACCACCTCCTCTACGCTCAGCCGGTGTGCCCGCGCCTCCCTGCTCACCCCGAGATGTCTTACCTCCTGGCCTTTGACTCAGCCTGTGCCCCCTGCACACAGAGCACCCTTCCCACCCCCACTGCTGCCCCGGGTCTGATCCGTCCTTCAAAGCCTGGCTCAAGCGTGGGCTGCCGCGGGCTTTCGCACTACTCCATCCCAGCCGGCGTGCTTTCTCTCCCTTACCTCCCCAAGCCTAACTGCCCCAGATCTACTTCCGCAGAGACCCGTTCCCCCAAAGCTGGCCATTAACGGAGCCTCTCGAGCTCCCCTTCCGGGCTCCAGTTCCCACATCTGCACACGTGACTAGTGAGAGTGTCTCCGTCACGGAGTGGTGGCCAGGATGAAAACCAGGTGATGCGGGCGAAATGGGTAGAACAGCCTAGAACTTTGTGAGAACTCAATAAACGTGCTGTTGTTAGTGACACTACCGTTGCTATCTAGGAGGGTATGGTAGACTCTATTTGCCAAAGTATTTTCAGTCCCATGTGCTCTCGAAGAACTTTGCCAGGTCCCGTCGAGAGTTGGAGGAGTGGGAGTCTATGCCCCCGCATGCCTTTCCTTGGAAACTCATAAGAAAGAAATGCTATGTGACTTCTTAGGCTGGACAAAAAAAAGATACAGCTTCTACCCCCCTCTCTCTCTTTCTCTCTCTCTCTGCTGCTCTTCTTACCCTTGGAACCCAGGCTCCCTGTTGTAAGGACGCTCAGGTCACATCAGCAGACCATATGGGGGTGTTCCAGCCGGCTGCCCCAGCATAGGTGCCAACTAACAGCCAACATCAACCACCAGGCACACATATGAATGAGCCTTCAAACGAATCCAGTCCCTGGCAGAGTAAGGCCCCCACCACCACCCCTACACAAAGATCTCCATGTCCTCATCCCTGGGACCTGGGACTCTTCCATTACACGGCAAAAAGGACTTGCGGGGTCTGGCCCTTGAGATGGCAGAGCGGCCCGGATTACTCGGGTGGGCCCATCTAACACATGAGCCCATCAGAGCAGAGAACCTTTCTGCAGCTGCTGGGGAGAGCCGGCAGAGAGAAAGGGAGTGGCGGAGAGATGGAACCGGAACGGGGCAGCAGACACTTAATAGCATACGAGAGCCCAGGCTGCCGAGCTGGCTTTGACAATGGAGGAACGGAGCTTCGAGCCAAGGAACGCAGCGGCCTCTAGGAGCTGAGAACCACTAGCGAGGAAGCGGGAACCTCGACCCTGCAACTGGATTCCACCAACAACCCAAATGAGCAAGGAAATGCACTGTCCCCTGCTGTCCCTTGAGTTCAACCTTGACCCAAGTTGGCTCACCAGCTGTCCTGCCCATGAGAACTATAAGACAATAAATTGGAGTAGTTTTAGGCCTCGGCGTTTAGGCGATTTATTATGGCAGCCATAGAAAATATAGCAGCCTTCAGGGTTTCCTTCTGAGGCCCTGAATGTCATGGAGCAGAGGAGTTCTCCCCCTTCCTGACCCACAGAAACCGCGAGCAGGTGGTTGTTTTCTGTGGCCACGTTTGCTACTGTGCGGCCTGAGTCACCGGCCCAGGGGCTTCTCAGCCCTTCCCCAGAGGGAACAGCCATGTCCCCTGAACTCGCCAAATCAGTTTCTTCACCTATAAAATAAGAGTGAGGGTCATAAAAGAGGCAACTGGTCCGTGCTGTCATCAAAAGGCACCACGCTGCACTTTTTAAAGAATCGATGACCGATTGACATTGCATGGTACCATTTTGTGAAATCAAAACCCTGCATCGCCACAGTGAGACACCACTTCACACCCCTTAGTATGACTATCAAAAAAAAAAAAACAACAATAACAAGTGTTGGAGAAATCAGAACCTTTATGCATTGCTGGTGACAATGACAAATGGCCTAGTTGCTATGGAAAATGGTATGTAGGTTCCAAAAGTATTGAACATTGAATTGCCCTGTGATCCATCAATTTTACTTCTACGTATGTATCCAGAAATATTGAAAGCAGACACTCAGCACATATTTGTATACGCATGTTCTTAGCAGGAAGCCACACAAGTGTCCATGGATAGACGAATCAGTTTTAAAAATGTGGTACAAACATACAATGGAGTATTATTCTGCCTCACGGAGGAATGAAACTCTGACACATGCAACAGCCTAGATGAACTTCGAAGACGTTATGCTGAGTGAAATAAGCCAGACTTCAAAGGACAAACATTGCATGATCCATTTCTGGGAGGCACTGGGAGCGGTCCCATTCCTACAGGCAGAAAGTAGAAAGCTGGTTGCCAGGGGCTGCGGGAGGGGGAGGGGAGTTATTCTTCGATGGGTACAGTTTCGGCCGGGGAAGTCGAAAAGGTTCACGAGATCCATGGTGGTGGTGGTCAAAATGGTAGATTACATGTCACGCATATTCTACCACGATTTGTTTAAACTCCTATATGTGCATGTTTGTTTGCACCTATATTGTAGAAAGCTTAAAAGGATGCCGTCAGCATTGCCCGGGACAGTCCCCATGAGGGGTGGGGGTGTAGAATGGGAGGCAGAAATTCCACTCTTTACTTTATATACATACCTGTGTGCTGTCTGTCTTACCAGGAACAAGAATGGAATTTTCAGTAATAATATAAACGAACATGTATTTTTAAATGGTGACAGCAACACCACGTCAGAGAGACAGCGTGAGATGAACATTCTCTCTATAAGAAGAGCATCTACCCCGGGCCTGGAATGGAGTCCCCACTCGGCAAATATATAAATGCCTTCCCTTCCTTTCTTCCTGAGAATCTCTGAGCCGTACCCAACAGCCCACCAGAGCGTTGAGATTGGAGATGTCCCTCTCGCTGTCCACAGCAGCCAGAGACTGAGGAAGGGCCCGCTCCGGGAGGCCCACGCCAAGCCTGGTAATCCCATCTGCCCGTGACCCCGGAAGGCCCTCAGCATCTCTGCAATTTAGCAGGAGGGTTTAGTCCTGAGCATTGGAAGGAAAACATGATCCTTTCTCAGTGGTCACATTATTAGTGGCGATAATTGCTGCCTTCTGGATCATTCTTGAAGACCCAGAAAGTCTCTGGAAAGATCATTCATCCATGCCTCTGCCCTCTTGTTCCAAATGCCCTTGTGCTCGAACAAACAGGACTCCATTCACCCCTCCCCCTGAATGTGCCATAGCGCTTTGCACCTCCTACAAGTCCTACACACTGTCTAGTCCAAATCTTTCATGCTGCTGCCAAAAGAAAGGCGTTGCCTCTGTCAACCGGCAGCCTTGCCCAGCAAAAATGAAACTTTACAGATTTTCTTCCCCTTAGAACCGGAGCCTGTTGTCCTGCACAGCAACGAAGGAGCATGCAAATATCTTCAGTCAGCAGTGGTTAGGGTTCTCCAGAGACAGAACCAACAGGTTGTGGGGTGTGTGTGCGTGCGTGCGTGTGTGTGCGTGTGCGTGTGTGTGTGTGCGTGCGTGTGCGTGTGTGTGTGTGTGTGTGGAGAGAGCAATTTATTATAAGGAATTGGCTCACACAATTACAGAGACTGACAATTGCAACCCTGCAGTGTGGCCGGCTGGCTCGGACCCCAGAAGAGCCCGTGGTGAGGGGAGGTCCTCGGACAGTCTGCTGAAGAATTTCCCCTCACTTGGGGGCGGTTCGGCCTTTTGTTCTATTCAGGCCTTCAGCCGACTGGGTGAGGCCCACCCATGTTATGGAGAACAGTTGGCTTTACTCAGTTCCCAATTCAAATGTTAATCTCATCCAGAAACAGCCACACAGAAGCACCCAGAGTAATGTTTGACCAAATATCTTGGCACCCTATAGCCCAGTCAAGTTAACATATAAAATTAACCACCACGTGTGGGTAGAGTACGGGTTGCCAGCTATCCAAGGCAGTGATACTGATCTAGCTGAGAATGTGACCAGACCTCAGCCTCACGGGGAGTGTCCCCAGCCAGCACCTCTGCCGCTGGGCTCATAAAGCCAAGAGCTGCCCACGTCATGGGGTAAGTACTAATCTGGGGTTAGCGGAGCCCACATTCTAGGCAGAGCTTGCATCCCCTGTGCGGTCAGCCCTCTATGATGAGCCCACACTGACCACCCTTTGGGGTCCTGTCCCCATCAACAGGCCTGTTTTTGTCTATTTCTGAGGTTGTGCAGGGCTCCACCCACTCTGCAGCTAAACACCCAGTGGTTATGAGGATGGGTTCTAGAGCAAGGGAGTCAGGATTCCTCTGCCACTTACCTACTTTGCAATCTTGGGAAAGTTACTTAACGTCTCTGTGCCTCAGTTTTCTTATCCATAAATTGGCAATAACAATGGCATCCACCTCAAGGAGTGTTTTGAGGAATCAATGAAATAATGCATATATTATTCTTACCCATGGAACCTCAGAAATAGTAAGGCTTGAATAAATATTTACTGAGTGAACTATTATTATTATTACTGAATTGGCCCTAACTCATCAAAATAAATTTATCACCACAGTTTTACATGACAAACCCAGGAGTACACTTCTCCATTGGTCTTTTCCACCACTTCAAAAATAAATACAGGTGATTTTTCTTAGAAAAACCCCAAAGCTATGAAAGAAAAATAATTTTTCTATCATCAAAAAAAATTTTGATCAATAAAAATTCATAAAATTAATAAAAGTTAAAACTTTTGCATGGCATCAAAAACAATGTTAATTTAGACAAATAATAGATTTGAGAAAATATTTGCAATACAAAGAACAGAAGGTTAATATTTATAATATACAAATGAGCTGTTACAAACCAGAGAAATTATTTTTTAGTTTTAAGTTGGGATAAGTGTATGAATAAGCAAGTCACAGAAAAGCAAATTCAAAAGGTCAATGAGCATGAAAAGATGTTCAAACTCGGGGCTTGCAAACTGAATTAACAGTAAGATACTATTTTTCATCCATCAGACTGGTAAAAATTTTAAGTGAGTAACAAGAAGAAATTTTAAGTGAGCAAGAAGATGCGGAGAAAACGAGTACTCTTGTTCAAATCTAGGAGAAATGGGAAATATTTCAGGCTTTTTGAAGTGCATTTCAGCAACAGTCATTATAATGTAAAAACACATATATTCTTTGACTTGATACTCTCTCTCCTTGAAATGTGTTTTATAAAAACAAAAACACTAGTACCTAAGAATACATATGTGCTTGTCATGTAATTGTTCATCAGATTTAATAAAAAGATGCTCTTCAAAAGGCAAATGAATGGATAATATCCATGTTATGCAGCCATTACGAAAAATGAATTAGAGCTATTCCAGAGAGAGGAATTTCCTCAAGATATGTATGAATAAGAAAATCAAAAAGCAGAAGAGCATGTATACAATGATCCGGTTTTGTAAAAGAATTAGCGTAAAAACTCCAAGAATTGATCCAGGTATGTAAATATTTGTACGTGTGAAATAAAAATTAACAACATAATGTAAAAAAGTATATGCTCTTTTAAATACATATTTACACATATAAAAGTACACAAATGGTCTGTCTAGAAGGTTAACCACTAAAATAGTAAGAATCATGGTCTCTAGGGAATTGGAGAGAGGGAGTAGTTAAATGACCTTTAGTTTTATTCATAATACCTTATTTCTTTGAGGAAAAGAAACTGAAAGCAAATATGAGAAATGTTAACAGCTGAACAATAAAAGTAAGGGTGTTTGCTACATTATCCTTTGAAATAACAAGAAACTGAAAAAAATCTGACTATACATTTATTGTATAATGAGATGTCCAGTTTCCCCATCTGTACAATGGGCGTAAATGGCTACATTCACAAGTTGTTAAGGTCAAATGAGAGAAAGGCCCAGCACTCAATCAACGTCCATGGATCCTGCCTCCCCAAACACCTGCATAGATGTTTGCAAAGATGCCCTGGTGTCCTTCCCAGATGGGCAGCTGATAATTTGGCCCAAGCCATGGTAACACATGGGGGCCTAGATGGTTGATCTGAACTTCTGGGAAGACTCTACAAGGTGAGAGGCAGAGAGAACATCACAAGAAAAAAAAAAAAAACTACAGACCAATACTTTTATGAATGTGGATGCAAATATCTTTAACAGAAATATTAGAAAACTAAATACAGCAGCATGTGAGAAAAACTATACACCATAACCAAGCAGGATTTACCTCAGGAATGCAAGGTTGGTTTGGCATCTGAAAATCAATTAACATAATACATCATATCAACAGAATAAAAAACAGAAATCACATGATCATTTCAATTGACACAGAAAAGGCATTTCACAAAACCAACACTCCAGCATGATACATACATTCGAAAAGCTAGAAACAGAAGGAAATTTTCTCAACCTGTTCAAGGGCATCTATTAAAAAAAACCCCACATCTACCATCATACTTAAGGGTGCAAGACTGGATGCTTTCCCCTAAGATCAGGAACAAGCTAAGAATTTCTGTTTCCAATGCTTCTATTCAATATTATACTGGAGGTTCTAGCCAGGACAATTAGGCATGTAAAAGAAATCAAAGGCATTTAGAATGGAAATGAGGAAGTAAAACTGTCATTATTCACAGATGACACAATCTTGTATACAGCAAATATTAAGGAAACCACTAAAAAGCTATTACAATGAATAAATGAGTTCAGCAAGTTCCAGGACACAACATCAATATATAAAAATCCACAGTATTGCACTTGTAATGAACAATCTGAAAAATGAAATTTTAAAAACAATTATATTAACAATATCATCAAAGAGAATAAAATATTTAGGAATAAATTTAACAAAAGAAGTACAAGGACACAGGACACGGCACGTGGCGAGCGCTAAGAGGAGTGAGTGTTGGTTTTCCCAACATTTGTTGGGTTAAATGCATTTGTTGAATGAATGAATGACCTCACTAGCCGACCCCAAGTGGAACTAAAGCCAAGGCAGACACACACATACCGCATCTCTGCTCTGGGCTGAACGAGGCCCTCCTGGAAATCCCTTTTCCTCTTCATCCTCCCTCCCTGCTTCCTTCCACAGACGTCACCAGACCAGCCCCAGTGTAGATACCCCTCCTTCTGGAAGCCTTCTCCTATCAGTCAGTGATTCGCTCGACAATCAGCCATTGAGCCCCTGCGCTAGGCCTGTCCCTCATCTGGGTGCTGGTGACACAGCGGGACAGGCGTGGACCCCGAGCTTAGAGCACCACAGTTGTGCAGGGGGCACAGCCGCGAGCCGTGACCTTTCCTCCGTGATGCACACTCCGCTCTGAACTTTCAGGGGGCACCACACACGACCTTCTGCTGCAGTGAGGAGCAAAGATCAATGAAGTGACCCATTTGCCATTTGGGGTACAAAGGGGCCCCACGCACCCCCCAGCGAGGAGGGAGCAGAGCAGGTGCACCTGTATAGTTGTTCAATACTCATTTACCTGTGAAAAGATAAAAAGCTTGTTTCTCCATGACTAAGAGTCCCAAGGAAAAAAGCCAACTGCTAATGCTGGTGGTGGCAACAAAGAGACTGAGAGGCAGCTTAAGCACGTGAGCAACGGGAAACTGAAAGGCCAGCGTTATGTTCATCTGACACAACGCGATGTCGAGTACGCCGTTGCTCCAGACGGATCAAGGAAAAGCAATTCGCCGGGCTATTTCGGTAAAGGGCTCCAAGGATGAGAAGGCGGCTCATCAACTGAGAAAGAAAACTTTAGGCAAAGTTTAAAAGCAGAAGAAGTTATTCTAATGACATTATTAAATGCTTTTGTGATGGAAGCAGTCACTTAGATGTCTCCATTACATTTTCCTCCTTGCGCATGGGGTGGGGGTCAGGTGATGTGATACACTAGAAAGTTGTATTCAGATCGGGGAATCTGAGAGTGCCTTTTTTGTCCTTAAGATCCGTCTTTCCTGAAGCAGCAAAGCATTGGAAAATAGTCAAATGTCCAAAAGGTCGGAGCTCCTCTAAGCCATGAGAGGTTCATCCACCCCACAGAATATATACAGCCTCTAACATAAAAGTCTCAGACAGTCAGTAGAAATGTGTCCTCCTGATAGTATTTTAAGTGGAGAAAAAAACAGGATACAAAATGCTATCTGGCTGAAAGCACAACTGCAAAACCATACATTCATGAAAGCCGACAAGAGAGAGCATGGGCAAGTCCTTAATTTTAGAGGCATTGCAAATGACTTTTTTTTTTTTTGCCTTTTATTTTTATGGTGGTTGTTACAATATTGTTTGTGCAATTAAAAACACTGAAATCAAAGCCAAGCCATTTAAGGATGGCTATAACTTAGATTTCTCCAGTGACATTTAAACAATCACTCACTGAGCACTGAGCATCGGGTCCGTGCCCGGGCCTGAGCAAGGACTTTAGGATCCCAGAGACAAAAAGACACGAGGCCTGTGCTCGAGGAACTCGTGGTCAGGGACAAGGAGAGGGAGGTGAAACCTAAACGGATCATTGCAACAGAGTAGAAAGGCTCCCAGCAAAATGGACACGAGAAATAAGAATGATGACACTAAGAATAACGATGGTGATGGTGTCCAGTGTGCAGGTAGCACCGTGCGGGGCAGAGTGACCGGGTTGTGCTGCAACCACAACCGACCCACAATCTCAGCAGCTTCAAACAGCCAACGTTTATTTCAAGCTCATGCTACTGTTCGCTGCAGGTTGGCAGCGGGGAAGAGTGGGAGCAAACTCTGCCTAGTACAGTTACTTAAAGACCGGGGCAAGTGCGGCAGCCACCACTGCAAAAAGCCGCTGGTCGCTGGACCAGAAAGAGAGGGCTCAGGGGAGTCTGACATCTGCAGTCAAATAATCTGGCCCAGGCTTCCCTCCCTCCCTCCTTCTTTTTCCTCCTCTCTCCTTTCTCCCTCCTGTTTTTCCTTTTCTGTCTCTCCCTCCTTCCCCTTCCCCTTCCCCCCAATTTTACTTAAAAAAAAAAAAGGAAAAAAATAATAATCTGGCCTAGGAGGTGATGTCCATAATTTCTGCCAATAATTCATTGGCCAGGGCTAGGTCCACGCACCCAGCTTCAAGGAGGCAGGAAGGGCGATTCTGCCATGCTTGAGCAAGGCAGGGAGCCAGAAGCATTTAGTAAACTCATTAATAACTATCATAAACATTTACTGTTTCAGGTTCTACACAAATACATAGGTTAGCTTATTTAATTTGGATTGGAACATTAAGAGGCAGCGACCATTATCCCCATCATACAGGGGAAAGTGAGGTCCCGAGTACCTGATGTTATGTAACGTACCCCGGGTCACCGAGTAAGCACTGGAGCTGGAATCTGAGCCCAGGACTCTGGCCCCAGAGCCCAGCCTCATAACCGCATCTCTCTATCGAATGAGCTCACAGGGAGACCTCTTGGTCTCAGGGCGGGAAAGTGATCTGGAGAGGTGTGCTGGAGCTGGTGGTCGCAGGCCTTTCCAGGGCCAGGACACACACCCCACCGTCTTAAAGGATGCTCTAACACAGTATCATGGATCTAGCATTTTTGCCAAAAGTGCATAACCCGAATATAATCCGGAGGAAACTCTCAAGCAAATCCATATGGAGGGACGTCCTACCAAGCAACTGCCCTGCACAACTCAACATAGCAGTGTCGCGAAAGGCAGCAGGAACAGGCAGGGCATGGGGCTGAGGCACCGTCCCAGGTTAAAAGAAACCCAAAGAGACGTGGCACGTAAGTGCCACCTTGATTCTCAGCTGGATGTCACATTTTGGGGAGAAATGCTTTAAAGGCCTTTGCAGAGATAATTGGCAAAATTTGAACGTGGACACCATATTAGATAACGGTGTTATGTCAGTGTTAACTGTCCCAAATTTGATTGTTACACCATGATATATAAGAGAAAGTGCTTGTTCTTAGATGCTGTCTGAGCATGTAGGTGTGAAGGGTCATGGTATCTGTACTTCCTCTCAAAGGAGGCAGCAAATATCATAACAAGAATGCCCACATATGGAGAGAGAAAAAAATGAGACAAAAAGCTAATAGTGAGTCTAGGTGATGGTAGACGGGCATTCATTGTACTTCTCTTGCAACTCAACACATATTGAAATGTTCCCTAAAAAGGTATTTTTAGATAAAGAGTGCCATCAGCCTTCTGCCCTCATGCTGAGGATGTTGTATCCACCATTCAGCTGCCGACACGGGCGGTCCTCACCACCGGCCTCCCCTTGGGGTTGGACTCATCCCGTGCAAATTGGCCTGAGAGGGTGCTCAGAGCTGTGGCTGCGTAGCTCCAACCTTGTCACTTGTCACAGCCTCTCCTCCCTCTGTGACACTGCTCTGGGTCCGGGCTGTGCTCCAGCCTGCCTCCTCCTCCTCATTCCCACCAAACCTGGGGCTGTCTTCCCCGCCTTGAGTCTTGAAGGGAGAGATTGGAGCCTCTACCTCAGCAATCCATCCCCCCCCATCCTTGTTGACAGACGCGACACCCTCCTCTAGGTGACCTAATTCCCAGCCCCTCCCCTCTGCCCAGAGGACCCCAGGACAAGCAGGCCAGGGCAACAGCACACAGGAGCACACATTCCACACTTCCCCGCAGACCTGATTTCTCACACGACCAAATGTGGGGTGACAGCCAGCCTCCCTCTGTTGCTCTGGGCCCCTGCTCTGCCCACACAGTCCATCGAGGTGTGAGATGGCTCTCGGCGTGGATGCGCAAGTATGTGGCTTCCGCTCATGTGCAAACGATTGTCTAGGCAAACATAATGCTGATGGCTCTGCTGATCTCACCTGGGCTCCCTCCTGGGCCCTCAGCTAGGACACCTTTGCTGACTTCTCTGCTCCATGTGGTCTCTCAGCCCCCAGCAAGCTAGCCCAGGCTCGTTCTCACCATGGAAACAAAATTCAGGAAACGAAGAGCTCAGAACTAGCGCATAGCACTTCTACCATATTCTGTTGACCTCAGCAACTCACAAGTTCAAGAGGTGGAGAAATAAATAGATTCCACGTCTTGATGGAAAGAGCTGCAAAGTCACACCGCCCTGGAGACCAGCAGGGGTGGGAACCTGGGGCCATTTTTGCAGTTAATCTACAAAAACTTTGTGTGCCCATGCGTCTGTTCGTTTGTGCATGTCTGAACGTGTGGGTTTGTGGAAGTTTCATGAGCATGAGAAATTAATAAATTCTGCTTTTACCACGTCGGGGGCTCCCCACATTCAAGGATTGTTAATGGTGGGCTTTCCTGTCCCCTAAACGTCTCTAAGAGGCAGACCACTATGATTAGAAGCAGCGCTAGCTAGAAACTCCTTGCAAAGGCCCTGCCCGGACCCAGTGCTTAGCACTTTTGCAGAATGCGTTAACCTCTGGTAACTCTGACAATGGCACTGGCTACACAATTTTGGGGGCCCAGGACAAAATGAAAATGCAGAGTCCTTTTTTCCAAAATTGTTAAAAATTTCAAGACGACTGTCAAGAGAATTAAAAAGTCAAGCCACTGACTGGGAGAAAATATTTGCAAAAGATACTCTGATAAAAGACTATTATCCCAAATACACAAAAGACTCTTAAAACTCAACAATAAAAAATGAACAATTCAATTTAAAAAGGGGCCAAAGACTTTAACAGACACCTCACCACAGAAGATATAGGCACGACAGATAAGCACATGAAAAGATGCTCCGCATCACATGTCATCAGGGAAATGCAGATTAAAGCAATAGCAAGATGCCACTACACACCTATTCAGATAGCCCAAATCCAGAACACTGACACCACCAAACGCTGGTGAGCATGCGCAGTCCCGGGAACCCGCGCTCGCTGCTGGGGGGATGAACCGGCACAGCCGCTTTGGAAGAGACAGTTTCTCACGAAACTGTGCATCCTTTCGCCACATAATCCAGCATCGCGCTGCTTCGTGTTTACACACAGGGGTTGAAAACATGTCCACACAAACACCTGCACACAGATGTTTACAGCAACTTTATTCATAATTACCAAAACTCGTAACCAACCAAGACGTCCTTCGGTAGGCGAATAGACAAACTGTGGTACATCCAGACAACGAAATATTACTCAGCGCTAAAGAGAAATGAGCATCAAGCCAGGAAAAGACACGGAGGAATCTTAAATGCATGTTTCTAAGTGCAGAAGCCAATCTGAAAAGTTCGCATGCTACACGAGTCCAAGTACAGGGAATTCTGGAAAAGGCGAAACTGTGGAGACGGTAAGGAGATCAGGGGTTGCCGGGGGTTCGAGGGGAGGGAGGGAGGGGCAAGCAGAGCACGGAGGATTTTTAGGGGAACGAAATGACTCTGGTGGATATGCGCCACTATACGTCTGTCCAAACCCGCAGACGGCACCACACCCAGAGCGAAGCGTGATGGGCACCATGGACCAGGCCCAACGGCTGTGACAAATGTGCCCTCCGGTGTGGGGTGTTGTTACTGGGGAGGCTGAGCACGCCCTGGGGCAGAGGGTGTACGGGAAATTGCTGTGCTTTCTGCTCGATTTTGCCATGAACCTGAAACTGCTCTAAAAATACAGTCCAATAAATTTCAAGGCTGCTGCAGAAAGGCATTAAATGAACACAGGGCCCTGCTGAGTGTGGGGGCTGCGTGGGTCACACACTCGTCAGGCAGGGCCAGCCCACCTGAGCTGGGCCACCCCACCAGGCAGTGGGAGCCACCACGCTGTCACTGCTGGGCCACTTTCATTCATTCTTTCATTCAGTACAGATTTGTTGAGTGTTTACTACACCCCAGGGACTGTTTTTGGTGTGGGAGACACAGCAGTGAAGAGATAAGTCCCTGCCCTCGTGGTACTTACTTTCCAGAGAGGGAGACAAAGAATAAACAAGACAAATCAGTGTGTCTTATGTCAGACGGTGAGCAGGGCTAGGAAGAAGGAAGAAAGCAGAGGAGACACAACGTGGGGGCGGGGTCAGAGGGGTTGGTAAGGGGGTGGAATAATCACTAGAGTATGCAAGAGAAGCTTCGCCACTGAGAGCTGGGGAGGAAGAGAGAGTCGGGCACAAGAGCAGTGAGTGCAAAGGCCCTGAGGCAGGAGCATGGCTGGAGCCTCGGGCAACAGCAGGGAAAGGAGGAGGGAAAGAGCAGGAGGTGAGGTCAGAGACGGAGGAGACCAGACCTCTGGTTTTACTCCAAACAGGAAAAGGGAGCCAGGGAAGAGTTCTGGGCAGAAATGTGACCTGGCCTGACTTATGTTTCGAAAGGATCAGCCTGGCTGCTGAGAGGAGGGCAGGTGGTGTTGGGGGAGGCAGGGGCAGACACAGGGAGCCCCGTTGGGAGATGCTGGCTTCCCACCCACCAGAACAGGCCATCGGGCCCAGCAGTGTCAGCCGGGGCTTTGCAGCCAGTTCTCAGGCGCAGGAGACGCTGGGAATTATTAATCACATCCCTGGGAGCAGCCCTCGGCCGTAAACAAGTGCAGTTGGAGACGGAAGACCCCAGCTTCCTCGCTCCAGGTGGGATGATCCCGAGTGTGCCCCACAGGGCCCCCAGGCTGCACTGCGGTTGCCCATGGCTGTCACCTGCTTGGTACCCTGCCCTTTATGGCCTTCCTCCTCTCTACCGTTGTTCCCTGGGATTCCTTCCGGAGAAACTTCTTGCCCTCACTCCTTTGACCCAAGGATGTGCTTTGGGGAGACCTGGAGCAAGAGGGGAGTATGACCATCCTTTAGGGGAACGGAAGTCAGCTCAGATGGGGATCGGAGGTGCAAACAGTAAGAAGGGGTCAGGTTCCAGCGACGCCGCAGAGGGATTTACAGGCGAACACAATGTGGAGTCTGCCGGTGGCTCCAGGCACCTGTCCTCACCCCTGCAGGTGTGTCTTGGCCTCCCTGAACAGGTGCCCGGCCCGAGGGGTTCGGTCTCCCAGAGACCAAGAGACAGGACTGGGCCCTGACCACAGGCCCTGGGGGCCGGGCTGCCCGGCCACGTCCTGCAGGGCGGAGGGGCTAAGGCTTCCGGAGTTAATGAGGTCCCCGGCAGAAGCAGGCCACTCTGAAAATGACAAACGAACGGCATTACAGACCGTTCGCACAATTACTATCAGTTGGCTGTAATATAAATATGCAAATTCCCTGGGCTTGAACTTTAACACCCTCTGTAGAGACCATTCATCTCTTTAAAGTATTAATTTAAGTTGTAAAAGGGCCCATACATCACCGCGTGTCATTTTGAAAACAAATATTAATCAATTTTACCCTCGGAATTGCTAGCGCGGAGGCGGCCCCCATTTCCGCGGAGCGAGGCTGCGGCGGTGGATTTACATATTCATCCTGCTTAAGGAAGGCCGCGATAATGCAAGTACAGCCCGAAACTTGGGCTGCAGACCTTATCTGCGCGCCCGGGCCGCTGCATCTGCATGCGCGAGGCACCGCCATGCAAATGCGGCCGCTATCTGGATAACCTTGAAGCCGGGACAGTCGGCAGAGGCCGCCTCCTAACTTCTCCTTTCCCAGAAATTACAAAGTTTTGGAAAAGGCTGGGCTCGCCCTCCTCAAACGGAAGGAGCAGCTCTGGCCTCGGGGGTCCTGAGCGGGTCGGGGGACTGGTCACCGAGCTACGTTTTCTTTTCCACCAGCCTTAAGAACCAGGACACCAGCGAGGAGGGCCCTGAAGGAGGGCTCCAGGCTTGGGGAGTGCCAAGGACCAGAGTGGGTGGTCTTCTAGGGCGGGACAGAAGTGCACTTTGGAGTCACAGAGCCCTGGGTTCCAAAACTGCACATACCCGCTACGTACGTTTGCGTGGATCGATTTAGCTTCTCTGAGCCTCCGTTATATGAACGGAGGAAAGGACCTAGATAGTAAAGATATCAACTCATAGAGTCACTGTCAGGTTTAGAAATTATGAAAAGCACAGAGCACCGAAATGGGTATATAGTCAGTGCTGGGATTACATTATCAGCAATTATTATTATCCTCTGTTATCTTCTTAGCTGACCCATCTCAACTCCTCACCTGTCCCTCCGTTTATCTCTCCACCTTTGCATCGGAAGTGGGTTTGAGGGACAGAGCCTCCTGTCCCCACGCTGCCAATTGCCACGGTTCAAGTCTAACAGAATGCGCTGCGCCCCATCCCCCAACCGAAAATCAGCCGTTTCTTTACTTCTGTACGACAGGGCCTCCCTGAAGTCCCCGGAATGAAATGCGAGTCCAGGTGAAAGGTTGACGGCCCCCATTCCACAAAGCTCTGACCACTCCTGGCCTCCCCCGGGGTGGTAACACCCCCCATCTCGAGAGAGCAGCCTCCAGTCGGCCCCTGACTGGGGCCCTACAAGAGCTCTACATCCCCTGGGACTGGTAAGCGCCCACGTCGAGCCAGCAGAGGACACGTGGCACCTGTACAGGGGCATAAAAGAAGTTTCTCCTTCCTTCCCAGAGCCATCCATAGCGGCCCGCACACATTGTTGGCATTCCCCGCACCGTACGGACGCAACCGTGCTGATGCCTGCAGGACACTCACCGTGTGGCTCCGCCTCACAGCCCTGAAACCCCCGTCTCCCTTCACTGGGCCACCTGCAAGGTCAGGACAGTCTCCCCTGGCGGACTCTACGCAGAGAACTGCACAGCCAAGGGTTCTCCTGGGAATGGTCGTGCCGACCGGTGAACATCATCTACCACCCCCGGTAATGTCGGGTATCGGCCAACGTCAAACCTTCGCTGAGGCAGCCACAGATCCTGGCTCAAGTGAGGAACAGAAATAGCTCCCCATCCTTCTCCCTCGTGTTAGGGTGAGGGAGACTCATGCCATTGCTTCTAAGCCCAAGACAAGAATCACTCAGGGATACAACAGTGAAACCTCCACCCTGCAGCCGTGTCTGAACAACATGGAGTATGTACACATATGCATGTCAACCCACATGTAAGCATGTGCACGTGTATAGATTGAACCATATGTAAGTGTGTGCATTGCCCATGTGTTTGAGCCCCATGCAAGCATTTGTGTGTGTGTATGGAACCACATGTATGTATGTGCGCTGTCCGTGTGCATGTATGTCAGACTACATGTAAGCGTGTGCATACATCCATGATGGTTTACAGAGAGCACTGCACATGCATGTGTATGTTGAATCACACATAAGTGTATGCACACGTTATGTCGGTCTATGACCATATGTGCAAAAATCGGCATCCAGAGATAATGACAGGAAACAACTGAACACAGTGGCCATTAAAAAAAGAAAGAAAGAAATCTTTGTTCAAAGCACCCTATATTTAAATTTTTAATTCACAGAACATTCATCCCACAAATGTTTATTAAGGACCTAGTAAGTTTCAGGTAAATATCCAGTGAGGAGGCCAAAGGGTGAGTTTGGTAGAGAAGCAGGCAGCCGGAGTTTTCACTCAATTCATCAAACCTAACACAGGTGCAGGCTATGAAAAAGGTGCGCTGCGATAAATCCAGGAAATCCCAAATCAAATCCTTCACTTCTGCCCTACACTTTAGTAATTAGCATGGCTGTTCTCTGCTACTTAAGGAAAACCCACGGCACTGAAGGACAATGGGAACACAGAGGTGGAAAGTTCCAGAAAACAGGTATGTTATTTTTAAGTGCATAGAGTTTTTTTCCAAGTGGCTCATTGTAATAAGTTGGCCTCTGCCAGGAAACCCATCTTCAGACACAAGCCATACTTCCCACACAGGCCCAGCATACCTTGTCAGTTGATCTCTAAGTTCCTGGAAGCCAATTACCTGATCACCTGAACAGCAAGGACAGTGACCTTGGGCAAGTTACTTACTGTGCTTCCATTTCCTCACCTGTAAGACAGGGTAACATCAGAGTCCGTCCTCTACAGCTATGAGGGTGGGACTGTCCAAAACAGTGCCTGGTACTTGACAGGCACTCGGTGTGTTAGTTACCATCAACCGTCATCATCATTACCGTAATCAATCATCGCCAGCAGACATTGTATTTTATTCACTCGGTGTTTTTTCTAACTCAGTGCCAGCACTGAAAATTAAAATAGCTGACATAAAAAATTCAGTATTTGTTTTTCTTTAAAAATATGAACCTCTAGGACCCCCAGGCCCACATTAGCTCAGAGCAACATGTTGCTGGCGCTACAGGCAGAGGGGCATGTACCCTCCCTCCTGCCGCAGTCCCTACCCAGCCCACTCGTGCGTCTCTGTTGTGCCTGGCCCAGGCGTGAACCTGAGTGTAAGAACCTTGACGTCCTGCGTGCGTCTCTCGGTGGACAGACGGGAAGACCAAGAGGTCAAAAGAGGAAAAAAGGTGCCACCAAGCTGGGCCCCGGGAGCCAGGTGCCTCCAGCCCCGGGCGCAGAACTCTTCCCACTCTCGCGTGCTCAATTCCTTTGGTCCGTAAGGCCAGAGGGAGGCCAGAGTCTCAGCTGTAATTTTTCGAAGCTCTAAGAGACAGATCCCCCAGATCCCCCTTATTCAGTATAACGGGATGTCCAGAGACGGACGGTACGGCAGCTTAGGGCGGGGCGGGCTGCGTCAGGAGTGTGCGGCATGTCTGGGGTTTCACGTGTCAGCCTCTCTTCCACGTTCCTTTACATGCAACGTATTACCGATATTAAGGCAAAGTGGATCTATTAGACAATTACCTAAGGGAACTCAGCCGCTGCCGTAAAGCCAATGAAGTTATGACAGCGGGCCCGGGAGGAGTCGGAGCTGAGTAAAACCTGTCAAGGCTGCTGACAAACGATGATAAAGTGATCGCCGGTGCCAGCGCGCGATGGAAATCGACAAGGTGAGCCTCCCCACCTCATGAACAGATCCACCCCCTGCTCCCAGTGAAACGCTCGGCAAGTTTAATCTCAATAAGCATCAAAATAAATTCACTCCCACGTTTAGAAAGACACGTGGGCAGGAGCGGTGGCCTTCACGGAAGGGAGGCAGTGTGCGATGTTGGGGTGGCGGCTGGGGTGCTCGGGGCTCTCCCGTCCACAGTATCCCGGATGCACCTGCCTGAAAACACCTCCATCGCCCAGCCCGCCTGCTCCCAGAACAGAAACTGAGGCTCAGATGGCACCTACGTCACAGAGACCCGGCCCCCTCGGAGAGCGATTGTCTCTGTGACTCCTGGTAAGCGTGCGCAGCTCTGGATTCTTACAACGTAATGTCAGTTACAGAACAATACCAGCCTGCCAGGCAAGACACATTAGAGGAACAAGGCGGGTGGCGTGGGACGGGGGGAGAGACACCCCCACCGCCGCCACTCGGAATACAATGCACCAGCTGCACATTAATAAATATGTAATGTTTGATTAGAAATATGTATAGTATTTTTCCCTCCCCAAATGCCGGCTCGCCCTCAGGCGGAAGACGGGATCTGGCCCACACTGACGGGTTTCTTTCTTGCTTGCTTTGAAAATACGAACTCAAATGTTTTCCTGTCCCAGCTGTTTCCCCATTGTTGCTGTTTATCAGCTCGGAGGACGAACAGTGGGATACAAACCACGCTTGCATTTCAAATGCGCCAGTCAGTCACTCCATTGTTCAGAGAAGAAAGCTTAATTGTCTGTGCTGGCAAACTTCTTTTTGGGGAATGTCCAGGTTTTAAGAAAAGCTATTCAGCTGTGCAATTTGTTTAATACATGCAGAGAAAAGCATATAAAATCACACGTTTTTCTGGGGAAAAAATTAAATAAGGGGAAAAAGGAATTTGGGGAAAGAACGAGTCACACGCTGAAGTTCTCCGACTTGCCCCCACCAGGCACAGGTTTCTGCATCTTTTGCTGAAGTCTCAGCTTTCTCTTGGGACACTCCAGAGGGTCCCACCGAATGTCTGGGCTTGGTGCAAACGGTGGCCACTGGCTCCAAGGTGACCGCCCAGGCGGCACAAACTGCAACTCACGCTGGCCAAGGCTCTGCCTTCCCTGCTGATCCCTCCGACTTCTGTTTGAACAGCCCCTGCTTTCTAGGAGTGAGGCACAGACACAGCTTGGGGACGTATCTGAAGGTTTATTCTGGAGCCCTCTCCAGATTTAAAACTCGGGTGAGAAAAAGTTCCTATGGATGAGGTTAGTTATGCCAAAGCAGACGAGGCTCCATCCCTGTACCTCACCTGTCAAGGTGGGCGTGCGGGGGCAGGTCTGGGCACCCCCAGGTGCCCACCTAACTTTGGGGTAAGTGGAGTCTGTGGTTGCCTGGGCAGCCTGTGCGGAGAAGGTGCCCAGTCTCGAGCACCGCCCCCCACTCTCCCGCAGCTAAATGCCAGAAATGCGCTTTACAAGGCGTGTGGGCTTTTGCTTGGGCTTGAATGTTCTGGGCTCACCTCGCGAGGGAACCTGGCCTCAAGAGCTCTCCGAGTCGCAGCTGGGTCCTTGGGGACAGGAGAGCGATTTCCACTATCAGTGGGATGTGTCCTATCACAGCCAGCCGTCTAAGAAACTGCCCTTAAGACGTGCATGACTGATGTCACATCCTGACTGTGAGCCGAGGAAGGAAGAAACGTCAGTCATGCTGGAGTTGAGGGGACACCAAGGCAGCACGGGGCCCTGAAGGGTAGTGGAAATAAGAGGCAGCTTCGCAATTTAATCAGAGGGTCACAGTGTCACCCACCTCGATTGTTCTCTCTCTCCCGGATTTTACCCCAGCAGTGTTTTTCTGTAACTAGAAGGAAACAATACAGGCCTGAGCATCCCAGCCCAGCTCACAACAAAGTCCCCAAGTGTCGCAACATCCCCCCTGCCACACCTCAGTGTCGTTCACAGTGGATTATTCACAGCCACCCCATGAGGGCAACGTCACCATCGCCTCCAGCCAGGAGAGGTGACTTGCCTCCCAGCATCCCGCAGCGGCTACGTGCGCCGTGTGAAGAAAATCCCAGCTGGAAAGGGTTAACCAGACCCGTCTCCCGCGTCTAAACCAGTGCTCTCCCAGGAGAGGCTCGGGGCTGGCCAGGGGCTGCCTCTCTAGGCGGGACATCTGGTCTGAGGGGCCCTGGGGTGACCCCAATCTCTGTCACACACTCCAAGTGATGATCTCGAACATTTTCTTCTTTCTGGAAACCCTTGATTCTTCTCTTCCAATCTCTCTCTCTCTCCCGGTGACAGCCTCAAGTGCCATCTCACAGAGAACACAGAAGGGACAAATATTAGCAGGAGCACAGTTCCTTTCCTGCCACCATGCCTGTGGAAAGCTACCTCACTGCCCCACCTTTGAGCGCGGTCCCACATGCTCCTTAAGGGACAGCACTTTGTCACCTACCTCCTCTGTTCCGTGTCTTCAACTCCTCTGCTGTTCACTGCATCACCATAGAAACTTCCCGAAGGCTCTCCTGACTTAAGCAAAACGGACACACAAAATGATGGACCCAGGAGGACACCTGGGCATCCCATCCACCTGTTCCCCCTACCGCGATCCCTGGAAATGAAAGCTCTATTTAAAAGACAAAGGGCGAATCCACAACCGCACTGGAAATACAAGAACTTGGCCACGATTCCTGCAAGATGGAAAGCAGATGGAGTCGGGTTGGCAGGATCAGAGGAAACCACAACCAAACCACCACAGCCAGAGCTACTGCGAAAGCGGGAGAAGATCCCAAGGAACCTTGTGTTCACAGCAAACAAACACAAAGAGCAGGAGGTGGAGGGTTCGGCAGAGAAATTAGTAAAATAACTCTTCAGAATCGTCTTCATTGGAACCAGTGGAGATGACACCTGCCCTTGCACCCAAATGGGAGGCTGCAGCAGCATTTAACCCCGGTCGAAACCCAAGGATTGAGCACTAAAGAACGTGCATCGCGTCTGCAATCAGTTTTACCCACTGCGTTGCCACAGTGGAGGCGCGGGCACCTTCACTCAGGAACAAGTGAGCAGTAGACACATTTCTTTCCATCAAAGCCTAAATAATTCTGTCATGATGTAAGTACAATCCCAGAAACCCTCCAGGCTCGTTCACGATGAAAACAAAAAAATATATAAAATACCTAGGAATAAACCTACCAAGAAATGTTCAGGACCTATGTGAAGAAAACTATAAAAATTTACTGTGGGACATAAAAGAAGACCTGAATAAATGGAAAGGCATAACCATGGACCTGGATGGAAATACTCAATATTGTAAACATGTCAAATCTCCTCAAATTAAACTATAAATTCAATACCATCCCAACCACTATCCCTACAGGATTTTTTATGGAACTGGACAAGTCAATACTAAAATTCATTTGAAAGAGAAAATGCAAGAGAACAGCCAAGAAAAGTGTGAAAAGGGAAAACAATTGTTTGCACATTTGTCCTACCAAATATTAAAACAGATCATAAAGTATCTGAAAGAGCATTAAGCTGATAAGACTAGGCAAAGAAACCAAAAGAGCAGAATAGAAAATCCAGAAAGCAAGCATATATACAGGAAAAATCAGGGAAACAACGAAGTTTTCAATACATGAGTTTGTAACATTTAGCTTTCCATTTGGAAAAAAGAAAAAGTCGGATCCCTACCTCACATCATACATAAAAATAAATTCCTATTGGACTAAGAAGTTAAATATAAGAAGTTAAGAAGATAAATATAAAAGAAAACTCTAGAATGGCATTAGCAGACAACACTGCATGGTACATTTGGTGTGAATTTGAATGATGTGATTCTGCAACTATGTCATATAAAAATAATAATGTCTCCATGTTACACATGAAATCTGAAATCCCCCCCAAAATAAAATAATTCATCAAGAATTGTGCACTTTTGAAACCGGTGGGCCAGGTGGGCTCAAACTGCATTTCCGTTAGTGCAACCCGGCAGTGCTCCTTCAGCTGGGAAAGGGAGGGCGTGCTGTCCTTTGTCGTCACGTTTGGCCGGCACTGTCGCCCCTCACAACTTGCAACAGTGTGTTCGGTGCCTAATACATATTATCTTTATTATGAACTGATCTGTGATTCAAAATATTTTTTAATCTTTTAATTATCCAAGCATTTATTAAAAGGTGGTAATAGAGTTTGTGCTTTAAAAAAAAAAAAACCTAAAAATCAATAACTCTGGGCAGGAGCATGGAAGAGGTAAAGTTATTTGGAAGAGAAGCAAAGACCATCACGAGGTGCTGTTCATTTAGGACTCCGTGTTCTGGAAAATGTTGCAAATGTTCTGGAAAAACTCACCGCCATTATAGATACGTGTGTTCTGAGAATAAGAACCGCCACCTGCCACCTCATGGAGTCATGAACTGTGCCAGCTTGGGTTACACAGGGTCTTCAGGATGCTGTTTCCCTCCCAGATCCCCTTTCTGGACCGGGCTGCTGCGAGTTCAGCAGTCAGCAGCTCCACGCTGCGCCCTTCTCTGGGGAATCTCCTTTAGCTCGCCACAGGCACTTTGACCGGGAAGTTAAACCCCAACACACAGCAAGGGCGGCCCCCAGCCAATGACTGACTGATCAAAGGCTACGACAGACCCTGGTCTCAAGGGAGGAACAACCGCAGCGTGATTCTGAGCTGCAGGGCTCCCCCCACCGCCAGGGCCCGGGCCAAGACTGGGCTTTGCTGAAGTTCACTTCCTTGCTCTTCTCTTATTCTGCCCAATTCCCTCCCCTACGGGATTTCCGAGAAAGAACCCCTCAGTTAATCACAGGCTTCCTGGATCCCCGTCTCAGACTGTGCTTCTGGGGAACACGAGCTAATACAGTCGGTACCAGGACTGGTCCCAGGAAACGGACTAGCAGGGTGGGATTCCGAAGTCCCTGGCTGGGGGGGAATGGCAACCTCATCGCTGGCAGCAGGACAGAATAGCCCGTGGCATGCAGTGGCAGCGCAGATGCTAAGACTCGCACCTGTGATACACCTGTGACATGGGGTGCGGGAGAGGGATGCACGACCTTATGCACGGGCTTTGACGTTTGAGCAGCACAGAAGAGAACGTTCTTATAAAGAGGCCCCCTGGCTGCAATATAGAAACTCCCATCTCTTGCAGCTGGAGGCAGACGGCTGGCTCTCTGGCCTGGATTTAAGGATAAGAGAGTTTGAGGACTTGAGGGAAATCTAAATTCTAATTCTCACACTAGGCAAGTTTTTTACACCAAAGTCAGGTCACTGACGAGGAAGGTGCAGGACTCTAGAACTTGGGGAAGAGACTTCTGCATACTTGCATTTGAGGACGTTGAATCCTCTGGGTCTGCGGAAGTGGTCCGTTCCATCTGTTAGGAGACTAGCCAAGAAGACTTAAACGAGGCTTCTAGACCAGTGCTGGATCTCCTCAGTATTCACTATCACCTCCTCTTCTGGCCACCAGACTAATTTCTAGGGTCAAGTCTCAGCATGAGTCAACCGTGCCAGGCCTGCTAAGGGATAAGAAGATTTCTAAGTAAAAGATACTGCGGGTCCTAGTGGACATGCACTGGCAGGGCCAGGAGAGTGTGCCCAGGAGTGAATCCCGAGGATGCTGGGTCAAGGCAGGCAGAATATATCACTGGATAAAGGAACGTTTGTGGACAAAGGAGCTGTCTCCTTTAAACACAGGATGTAACACCCTGGCAAGGCTTCCAGAAGGTGGGTCTAGTACACCTGGGGTGGCTTTTAGAAGCTTGGGAAAGGTGTTGGCCCACATTAAATGAAGTAGAGACGCCAGCGCTCTCACTGCAGATGGTGGAGAACGGGGTCAACCAAGGCGTAGCAGAATTGCAACTCCTGTGCTAAAGGGGGTCTGTTTTAGACACACCACTCCACTCTCTGCCTCCGTCTTCATATGTCCTTCTCTGTTTCTTCTCTTCTCTTCTGTTCTCTTCTCTTCTGGACACTTACCATCGGATTTAGAGCCCACCTTAATCTAACATTATCTTATTTTGATATAAATTAATTACATTTGCAAAGATGCTTATTCCAATAAGTTCACATTTATAGGTTCTAGGTGGATACATCGTTTTGGGGGCAGGCTCCATTTAACCCACCGCACATGCCCATTTCAAATGAGGATCAGCAGCCGTTTGCACGCGTATCCGAGGGATAATAGCACACGCGTATAGTCTGTGTCAATGCTGCGTTCATTGGATCAGAGGAGCTGGAGGAGGCAAGTCTTCTGGATGCCTCAGTAAGATACGTGCTCTCCAAAGGGGGGGGGAAAGTAAAAGATTCAGGGGTACAGCAAAGTACCCAAAATACTGAATTCAGCAAAGTTTCAAGCGTCCAGTGATCTGGAGCAGTGGAATGTCCCCTTCAAAATAAAAGACAAATTACTGTACTTGGGAATACTGCTCTTGCCCACCCAGTAAGTTACATGGAAGGATGCTCGTCTCAAAACAAGACGGGCTCTGCAGCAGTCCAGGCTGTGCTGCAAGTCCTGTAGCCTGGACCATCTGACTCTGGAGACCACGTGGTACTGACGTTAGAAAAGAAGTGAGTTCTTCTCTTACATGAGGTCAAACCAATGACCTCAGCTTCTACTGTAAGAAACTAGAAAAAGGAGAGCAAGTTAAACCAAAGTAGAAGAAAGTAAATAATAAAGATGAGGGCAGAAATCAATAAAGTAGCAAATAGAAAAGTGACAGGAAAAATCAAAAAAACAAAAACCTGGTTCTTTGAAAAGATTAAGAAAATCAACAAGCCTCTAGACAGAATGATCAAGAAAAGAAATAGAAAATACAAATTGCCACTATTAGGAATGAAAACAGGGACATAACTGCAGACCCTATGGAAATTAAAGTATTAAAAAGGTAATTGGGTGCCAAGGGCGACTATGCCAATAAATTTGATAACTTAGATGAAATGGAAAAAAATCTTAAAAGACACAGACTACCAATGCTTATTTGGCAAGAAATAGATAACGTTCCGTGTAACTATTAAAGAAATTTGATTCATAGTTTAAAATCATCCCACAAATAAAATTTCAAGCCCAGATTGCTTCACTGGTGAATTCCACCAAACATTTAAGGAAGAAACACCAGTCCTCCAGAAAACAGGAGACAAGAGAATACCTTTCAACTTATTTGGAGGCCAGCATTACCCTGATAGCAAAACAAAACAAAGACATAAGAAAACGACAGAGCAATGTCCTTCATGAACATAAACTCGAGAATACTTAACAAAATATGAACAAATGAAAGTCAGCAATATTTAAAGGAATACTGCATCATGACTAAGTGAAGTTTATCATAGAAATATAGGGTTGAATTAACATTCAAAAATGTGTAAACTCATCACATCAATAGACTGAAAAACCAAATGAAATGATCATCTCAATAGATCTCATGATAGATTTTTTTAAATGCTTATTCTCACCATTTCTATTCAACACTGTACTTAAGGTTCTAAACAAAAAAATGTTCTAGCCAGTGCAATAAGGAAAGCAAAAGAAATAAAAAACACACATATTGAAAAAGAAGAAATAAAACTCTTTATTTATAGCCAATATGATCGTGTACATAAAAAAAATCCAATAGAATCTATCAAAAAGCTATAAAAACCAATGTGTGAATTTAGCATGGTCACAGGATATGAGATCAATACAAAAATCAGTTATATTTCTATATACTAGAAATGAACAATTGCAAACTGAAAATTTTAAAAAATATATGATAGCTTCTAAAAACATGGAATAGTTATGGATCGACCTAACAATATATACACAGGATCTGTATGCCAAGAACTATAAAACGTTGCTGAAAGAAAACTTCATAAAAGACCAAAAGAAATGCGGACAAACCACGTTCATGGATCAAAAGACTCAACAGTGTTAAAGCGTCAACTCTCCCTGCGAGCTAACTTTTATGTGTTAGCTTGGAGGGTGTTTGGGGATGAGATTAGCACTAAAATCAGCGAACGTGGAGTAAGGAGAGTGCCCCCTTGATGTGGGTGGGCCCCGTTCAATCAATGGAGGCCCAAATAGAGCAAAAAGGCCGACCCCCTTCAGGGAGAGGGGGCTCCCCAGCAGACTGCCGCCCACTGTGTCCACCCTCCCAGGTCTCAAGCCCACCAGCTTTGGACTTCTAAGCCTCCACTATCACGTGACCTAATTCCTTGTCACAAATTTGTGTGTGTGCGTGTGTATATACACATATACATACGTATGTATACACATGTGTGTATACATATACATCTGTAGAACCCTAATACACCCCCAAATATCCTGTACGTTCAGTGTAATCCCAGTCAAATTTCTAGCTGGCTTTTGCGGAAACTGTCAAGCTCGTTCTAAACTCACGTGGAGAATGAAGACTAGAATAGCCGAAACAATTTTGGAAATGAAGAGCAAAGCTGGGGGACTCATATTATGTAATTTCAGATGAGATGGTGTAGTGTTTGCATAATAATAATCATATAGATCAGTGGAATGGAGCTAAGAGTCCAAAAATAGACTCACATCTACATGATCAATTTATTTTTGACAAAGTGCCAAGGTAATTGAATGGGGAAATAATGTATTTTCAACAAATGTGCTAGAAAATTGGGCATTCGTTTCAAAAGAAAAGGACCCTTGACCGTCATGTTGAACCATATACAAAAAGTAACTTGAAGCCGGGCATGGTGGCTCACACCTGTAATCCTAGCACTCTGGGAGGCTGAGGCAGAAAGATCACTCGAGCTCAGGAGTTCAAGATCAGCCTGAGCAAGAATGAGACCCCATCTCTACCAAAAACAGAAAAAATTAGCCAGGTGCCATGGCATGTGCCTGTAGTCCCAGCTACTTGGGAAGCTGAGGCAGGAGGATCACTTGAGCTCAGGAGTTTGAGGTTGCAGTGAGCTATGATGATGCCATTGCACTCTATCCAGGGCTACAGAGTGAGATTTTGTCTCAAAAAAAAAAAAAAAAAAAGTAACTTGGAATGGATCATAAATGTAAGAGCTAAAGATATAAAACTTCTAGAAGAAAACATATGAGAAAATGTTTGTGACCTGTGTTTAGACCAATAATGTTTAGATAGAAAACAAAAACCTCAAGCCATAAAAGAAATAATTAATAAGTTAGACTTCATCAAAATTAAAAACTCTGCTCTTCAAAAGCCGTTAGTAAGAAAATGAAAAGAAAAGTCACAGACTGAAAGCAAACATTTGCAAAACACATATCTGACAATTGCATGCATTCTCAGTTGAGGTGATATCACCCTCAAGAAGGCAAATTTTATTCTTGGAGGGGAGCACTAAAAGACCTTAGATATCACAAGGGTGTATGTTCCTCCAAAGGGCCATAGTATAAAAATAAACATACAGTCAAATATAAAATATATCTCTGGTATCAAATTTCATGGAGGGGGGAGATATTAGAAAAAAATGTCTAAAATGGCCCTTGGGAGTAGCAATATTAAAAAACACATATAGAAACACTGGCTTGCATCTAGAATACATAAAAACTCTGTACAACATGCCAATAAGACAAAGAATCCAATTTTTAAAAAACTGGGCAAAAATCTGAACAGATATTACACCAAGGAAGATATATGAGTAGCAAATATACACATGAGAAGATGTTCAGCATCATTAGTCATTAAAGAAGAGCAAATACAGCCGCAGTGAGCTACTCCTATGAGCGTGCGAGAACGGCTAAAATCGGAAAGACTGGCGAACAAGCAGTCTGAGGGTGCGGAACTCTCTTGGAAAACATCTTGTTGATCTTTGATGAAGTTATTCATACTCACCTCCGAGGCCCAGGAATTCCGCTCCTAGGTAATTACCCGGGAGAAATGGGAGCACGTGTCCAGCCTAGTTCACGGCAGCACTGTCTACACCAGTCCAGGAGCCAGTGAGTGATGGGACAGAATGCTGTTTGGCAATAAAGAGAAGGAGCCACCGGTCTGCGCAAGCAGAGTGAGTGTCAGAAGCATGTGACAAATGAAAGACGCCGGACTCAACGTGTGTGATTCCATTTATATGCTATGGGGATTGGGGTTCAGAAATACAGCGCCTCATCCCCGACCTCAGGCTGAGTCAGACTCTGCTCTGTAACCAGACGGCAAGATGGTTCCCACGACGCCGTCCCCAGGTGTATTCCTATGCGCCGTCCCTAATTCCCCAGACAGACACCTGTCATTCAAACTGCAGTCTGAGAAGTGCTGATCTGGCCACAAGCTCACGCCCATGCCCACCCTCATTTGAGCTAGAGGATGACCAAGAGCCAGCTGTGTATGTTCCCAAACCCGGGTGTGCCCTCGTTCCTTATGGAGTTTCCATAACATTAATTAAATACTATTCGACTGATGAAATAGGAATGGGAAAAAATTTTTGAAACAAATTGAACGTTTGCAGAGGACTCTATAATGGTAATTTGCTTTAAAAATTGTTGCGGAAACGAGGATGGGGCAAGACAGCTGTAAACGCTAGGAGAAAATATCACAGAAATCCAGGCTTATGTATTCAGATTGCATCACGGGTGTCTTTGTCACTCGGCCTTTAAAACATCGTAACTGGACACAGCCGACCTGTGCCCTGGATGTGCTGCATAAAAGGAAGACAACAACACCGCGTAGTAACCGCGATGGAATCCACCTCACTGCACCCTTCCAAGGGGATTTAACGGTGGAATTCCGGGGTCTCTGACTGGTGCACAGGAGCTGTTTGTAGTCAGGTGCCAGGGACTCAGACCCAACCAGCAGCACCTGGGCAATGGCCTCATTTGGGGGACCCCAGGCTTCAGGGCTCCAGCCTCCTCCTCCCTTCCCATTCTGCTCCCTCCCACCCACTCCTCCTCTGCCCCACCCCTCGCCTCCCCCCCAGAGCCATCTTCCTTTGGGTTCTCTGCCACCCGCCCTCAGTCTGAGGCCGCCCCGGCTCTGACACGGGGACAGACAAGCCCAGGAGGCTTGGCGACGGGGCGCAGGGCTTGGGAGGGGACAAAACCACAGCCCCTGTGCAGACCTTTGCTGCGGGCCACCTGAAGTCCTCTCACCACAGTCTTAACCGCTATTAGGTCAATAAGAGCTGTGACCCTGTGTATTCGTGTCCTGTGGCTGCTCTCACAGATGGCCACACACTTAGTGGCTTCAAACAGCAGAAAGTCGCTCTCTTACGCTTCCGGAGGCCCGAAGTCAAGGTGTTGGCAAGATCACACTCCTCCCGGGGCTCTGCGGGAAAGTGCGTTCCTCGTCCCTTCCGGGTGGCTGCTGGCAAGTTCCGGCAAGTTCCTTGGCTCGTGCACGCAGCAGACCTTTGTCTCTGTTTTCACATCACCTTCTCTGGTGTGTGTCTGTGTGTCTTCTCCTTTCCCGTCACTTATCAGGTACTTGTCATCGGCTTCGGGCCCACCCTGAAGCAGGTGTAATGTCATCTAGAGACCATAACCTTAGTTACATCGGCAAAGATCCTCAGTCCAACAAGGTCACTTCTGAGGGTCAGGGTGGACGTACCTTTGGGAGGCCACTATTTGATCACCCCAGGATGTACCTTTGGTGAATGGGCCGGAAGGGAACAGCTGCTCCCGCCTGGTTCGCCACGTTTCCCTGCCCCCCAGCCACTCAGGAAACATCTCCATCGGTTACTAAGCCCTGGAGGAGAGGGGACTGCTCTTATTCATCCCTTGGGATCCCACCATCTCCTCTAACCACCCCAGGAACAGGCCAAAGGCCCCTCAAACGCACAGCCATTGCACAAAGCAGGGAAAAGGCAGGTTTTCAGCCTCCATAGCTTCCCCCAGCAGGGGCAGAACTTTCTCGGAGACACAGACCACCCCTTTCCCACCCCCGGCAGCCTGGGCTCGCAGTCCGCACCCACCAGTCTTCTCAGTTCTCAGACGTACCCTTATTATACCCACACTGCCCCATCCGCTCCCTCCTGGGTGACAACGTGTCAGACCCGGCACTTCCCGTCTCTGGAGTACATTGATTAAAGCACCCACCCTTCCTTTGCCAGAGACATGCATCAGCACAGGGCTTCAAGGTGTCCCCAGAGGCCCCCACCACCCTGCCAGCCACCACCTGCCCCCACGCTCCCACCCACCGCAGCTAACTCTGCAAAGCAGCACCGTGTTTCCTCCAGGGACAGGTGTGGGGGACGGAAGGATTCCGGTGTGATGAAGAAATGCTCTTTCCCTCAACGGCCACTTTGGCACAGGGGCGGGTTTTCAGGAGAGCCCAGAGGGAGTTTATTACTGCGCAAAAGCACCTGGGAAAGAAGTTTCTCTCTTGCCGTCTGCCAGTCCTTACCAGAAAGGCAGGAGCAGCAGCAGCTACAGTCTGGACACCAGCTTAATGGCTGAGAATGAAGACGCTCTTACTGCATAATAACACCGATCAAGCCGGCTCCGAGTCGTCAAGTTACCTGGTTAAACGTAGAAAGCAAAGCACAGGGCCACACGTGGGGTGTCCCACGTGTCCCCTGAATGGTGGCGTGCCTTTACCTGCCCGTGTCTATTCATGAAAAGATTATTTCCGGGAGGAAATTCGAAACGGGTAAAAATGCGTAACTCTAGGGAAGGGGATTAAAACTGGAAGGAGGTTCGCTTTCCACCCCGGCACTGTTTGACATCTTTTTTAACGAAAGCGTTTTTTTAAATAAACATTTTTTTTTGCTTTGGAATAATTTTCGATTTGCACGAGAGTTGCAAAGATAATAGTTCCCATATACTCCAATGCTAACGTCCTGCATAACTCTGGTACATTAGTCAAACCGATAAAATTAACAGTGGGACAATCCTATGAACTATAGACTTTATCTAGATTCACTAGGTTTTACACAGTGTCTTTTTTCTGTTCCAGGATCTCACGCTGCATGCAGTCGCGGCTCCA